>CAAKHD010010881.1:39930-77598 GCA_901007705.1 Fistularia tabacaria | reverse complement strand
CCTGGGCCTTGCCTCCCCCCCCCCCTTCCTTTCAAAATTTCTCTGGTTTTTCCCCCCCCCCCCCCCGCCCCCCGTTCACCGGCCAGATGTTTAAGGTTGCGATTCCCTTCATCCAGGCTTATCTCCAGTGGTGTTGCCAGATGTTGAAGATAGTCCAGCCCTCTCATCTACGAACCTTGCATTGCAGGTGGAGTCCAAGCTCCATGATCCCTCCAGGTCCCTACAAGATTAAGCAGGTTATCAACCCAATTGCAGTGCGCCTCTGACTTCCCTCCTCAATGCAGCATGTCCACCAGTATACCATGTATCCAGGATAGAGCCATACTCTGTGTCTCTCCTGACACCACCCGTCCGTTACCCCCTCCGCAGATGGTTGACAGCCATCCCCAGTGGTTGGTACAGTGGTTATTGCGGGTAGACTGCTAAGGACGCGGGTTCCAATACCTGGTTGACTGGGAGGGTACGGACCTGAGAAATGCAGCTGGGAGTCTTAGTCCTTCATTATTGATCCTCGGCTTCCATGGGGAGTTCTACCAGTGAAATTGAAAGTACACTGGTACTAAAAAAGAAGCCATCAACTCAGCATAGCGACTTGGTGTTGTCAGCCACATAGTAAGAGCAGATGATAGCTTACATAAGTTATTACAAAGAATCAGTAACAGCCAATCTTCCATCAAACTGATTTTATAAGAAGTCAAAATGAATGATGAATTTATACAAAATAAATTTGCTAAGTTTCTCCCAGATGTCTTTTTATCATTTTCACTGAAATCTACTAACTGGACTCTGCTGTATAGTATTATAAATATGCTATAATCATCATAAACAATACTATAGCGATTTAATATCACAGCAAGACCAAGGCTTGGAGTGTATGTGACCAAGGCCAGTCCAGAAGCATAAGAAAAAAATACTTAAGTGGAAAAAGTTCGAATTTCACAATTTGAAAATATTTTTAAGACACAAATGTCCTATTGTAGGGAGTAAAAGATCAAGATTTTCTTTATTTTTGAGGTTTACCGATTGGGGCACTGTAAAGAAATATCATACAATATTCTTCCCTCTTGACAGTTTACAATGGCTACCCAACCTTCCACTCCAGACTTTCTCAGAGAAAAGTCGTAAGACCTAATGGCAAGTAGCTCTAAAGGATACTGGCAGCCCAGCACAGACCGATAGCAGGATCAAGGATATGGACTCCTTATGGAACTACTGAGCTGAGAGTTTGGAATAGCGATGGTATAGCTTTAATAGAACCTTACATAAAACCAACTCTGTTTGAAAACCAAACTATTGTATCTGTTATAGATATGTCTAATATATTTTCCCACATATTAGACATTCAACCAACCCAAAACATTAATAATTTGTTGTGTCACAGTAAGACTTGAAATTTTGAATGTTTTGCATTATTAGAATATTTCCTCTTAAAATATTACACAGAAACAGTAGCTGGTTGAATATATTTGTGCGCATTACCCCCTCTAAACAAAGATAAAACCCAGCTTCTTCAAACTGTGTATATGTTGTGTATTCAAAGTATGTTATAATTTGCCTGAATTAAAATGGTTGGAGGAAGTAATTTGATGCTAATGATCTTTACCATTTATCATAATTACATAATGATCTTCCTGTGATAACTTTAATTTGCAGTTTCTTTCTTGTAGTTTTTTAGCATTCTTCTTCTTCTTCTTTTCCTTTCGGCTTTTCCCTTCAGGGGTCGCCACAGCGAATCAACCTTTTCCATCTAACCCTATTTTCTGTATCCTCATCTCTCACGCCAACTACCTTCATATCCTCTCTCACTATGTCCATAAATCTTCTCTTTGGTCTTCCTCCAGACCTCCTGCCTGGCATCTCCAATTCCAGCATCCATCTACCAATATAATCCCTATCCCTCCTCTGTACATGACCAAACCATCTCAGTCTGGCTTCTCTTACCTTCTCTCCAAAACACTAACATGTGCTGTCCCCCTGATGGACTCATTTCTGATCCTATCCATCCTCGTCACTCCCAAAGAGAACCTCAACATCTTCATCTCTGCTACCTCCAGCTCTGCCTCCTGTCTTTTGTTCAGTGCCACTGTCTCCAAAGCATACACCATCGCTGATCTCACCACTGTTTTGTACACCTTTCCTTTCATTCTGGCTGATATTCTTCTATCACGTAGAACCCCTGAAACTTTTCTCCAGCCATTCCAACTTGCTTGAACCTGTTTCTTTATCTCTTTTCCACACTCTCCATTGTTCTGGACTGTTGACCCTAAGTACCTGAAATCCTCCAACTTCTTGATCTCCACCCTCTGTAGCCTCACCATTCCACCCGGGTTTCTCTCATTCACACACATAGATTCTGTCTTGGTGTGACTAAACTTCATTCCTCTCCTTTCCAGAACATACCTCCACCTCTCAGGATTTTCCTCAACCTGTTCCCTGCTCTCACTACAGATCACAATGTCATCTGCAAACATCATGGTCCATGGAGATTCCTGTCTAACCTCATCTGTCAGCCTGTCCATCACCACTGCAAATAATAAGCTGCTTTCAGTCTAGTTTCCACTACTCTTTCCCATAACTTCATTGTGTGGCTCATCAACTTTATCCCTCAATAGTTACTGCAATTCTTCACATCCCCCTTAATTCTTAAAAATGGGCCATCACACTTCTTCTCCACTCCTCAGGCATCTTCTCTCTCTCTAAGATCCTGTTGAAAAATATAGCCAGAAACTCTACTGCTGCCTCTCCTAGACACTTCCATACCTCCACGGGTATATCATTGGGACCAACTGCCTTTCCATTCCTCATCCTCTTCAATGTCTTCCTCACTTCTCTGAAAGTCAAATCTCTGCTACTTTGTGGTCTACAATAGTCACCTCTTCTACCCTTCCCTCTCGTTCATTTCCTCATTCATCAGCTCTTCAAAGTACTCTTTCCATCTTCTCATCACTCTTCTAGCATCAGTCAATACATTTCCCTCTCTATCCTTAATCACACGGACCTGCTGTACATCCTTTCCGTCTGTATCTCTGTTTTGCCAACCTTTATGAATCCTTCTCTCCCTCTTTGCTGTCCAACCGAGCATACAAGTCATTGTATGCCCTTTGATTTGCCTTTGCTACCTCTATCTTTACCTCACGCTGCATCCTCCAGCACTCCTGTCTGTTCTCTTCAGTCCCCTCAATGTTCCACTTCTTCTTTTTTGCAACCACTGTGCTTCCAGTACAACGTTCAGAAACTCTCTGATATTCAGCAATATAAAATGTAGCTTTTCTCTCCCGATTATTTTAGAAATCTGATAACGTATGTATTCAAATCCCCATCTTATCTCGATCATTTTTTGTAGAAAATTAAATGGATTTACTTGAAGGGCACAATTTTATTATTGGCAATATGAGTTCCATAAGAGAAATTCAATTTGTCCAAAATTCAAAATCCACACCAAAGTTAGCTACATTGATAAAAAGCATACTAAAAAGCACACTAATTTTTTGAGTTGGCCAAACTCTCCTTTTTTTAAATAGAGAAGGGAAAAAAATCGCACGTTGCCAATTTCAAGGTTATTATGATCAGAATTCAACTACCTCTGGCTTCATGTAATGACAGATTGTGATGGATGAAAGCCATTCAACACCAATATATGTGTTACTTTGATAGCCAGCTATGAAATAATAGTTCATGATTGTCAACTGATTCTAATCAAATGTAATTTCAGGTCAATGTGACTTTGCCCTTTCATTTATGGGGTGCATTGAAATAAATAAAGCCCCAGGGAAATTCCTTATACGAATATGTGTTTTGTCATTTGCCCTACTTTTTCCATTCTTATTCTGTTCTCCAGGGCCAAATTGCTATGCAGACACAGCCGTGATACCGGCTGGCCGGGAGGTGAAGATTGATGACTGTACAATCTGCTACTGCACATATGAAGAGGGCACATGGCAGATTGAACGTCAGGCCACCTGCAGCAAGAATGAGTGCCAGCGGAGCTAAAGACTGGCTCACAACACGATCTGCATGTAAAACTTGGCCTTTCAACCCAGACTGCCGGACATCAGAAGCCAGAGAATATCTCAACATTTGTAGTCACTCCTGTATTGAAGAAAAATGTCTTTTACTAAGATTTATAATCCACTCAAAGAATATCTATTTATCTATGTATTGAATTATTTATGAAAACATTCAAAAATGGCAGAAATACTATTAAAACTGGGCTAGTTATTTTTCAAAGGCTCTGTATTTTAATAAGTAATGTATTGGACCAGAGGTCAATAAAACAACAGAATGTATAGAACACAAAGCTGTCTTTGGAGGTGAAAACCTCATGACATGTGGTGCCACCTGACCATTCCTGGCACCTGGCACTCAGCAACCAAAGGAGATTAGACTGTTCCTACCTATTTCTTGGTTGTCAGTAAAGATTTGCTGTGTAGGATCAGTACAGAGTCTATAGTGACCAGACTGAAATTCAAAATGGCGTGACTGTTTCCTGATTTCCATTTTTCTTTGAAGATGTGTCTTGATTCTTCTCTGTAAATACTTAAATGATACTGTTCAGCTTTTCCCTCTATCCAATTGTGATTAATTTACAGACTTCCAGATGAAGAAAAGGCTCCATTCAACTTGAATGAATAAATGGTGCTGAAATGTCACAATGAAGCCCTGTCTCCTATTTTATAATGATGTGGCACCTGTAACCCCTAAATGTGACACACACACACACACACACACACACACACACACACACACACACACACACACACACACAAATACACATACATACACAGACACACACGCACACATTTATACTGAAGTAAACATGTAATATAGTGTTCTCTTGCCATTTTAGCCACACCAGTTATTAGGATAGTGGGGTTTCAAAATCTCAGTTGTTTGTTAAGTTGTTTAACATTTCTTCATAAGTTACATTTTCATTTTTCAACCTGATGGTATTATGGAGTCATTTAAAGTCCATCATTTATCCCCTCAATCTCACTACACAGACATTCAGGCAAGACTGTTACAAGATCCGTAACATGGATTCCACCAAAAAAGGCTTTTTACCTGGTAGGAGGAATTTTTTGAGTGGGACTAGTGGCCCAATAGAGTGATGGCATCACATTGATTTATGGGAAGAGATCTTTCAGGGCTTCTGTGCTCTGTAATGGCCATTGACATTCCCTCAATCTAAAACAGCAGAATAAATTTCACATCACAAAAAATATCCGAATCACAATTTAGCTCATCCAACCAACCATTTATATCAAACCAAGCATCTTGGACTGACCATTTATTAATAGAAGAATTGTCAGTTTACCTTCAGATATCTTAATATGGAGTGATAAGCCTGTTTGACCATTGCCTGTAAGCAATGTGCAAGCCTTAGCAGGTTAGTTAATGACAAAGCATGTATGTGAATCCCCTTCCAGAAGCCATAGGGCATGCAATGAAGTGCCTTTTTTTTGAAAAAAGGATTTAATGTGAGAGTCTATGAGAGCACTTTGGGTGATTTCAACCTGACTAAAATTGGGCAAAAAGGGACAGTTCCCCACAGAATGCACTGCACTGCACGCTGATTGGACATTGCATTCAGAACTGCTGTAACAGTGGTAGAATGTAATTTTCAAAATCCCCTCCTTTTTCCATGCTTTGGTTGTGTGTCACCCATATTGCCCTCATGAACAAATCACCCCTGTTTGTAAAGATACAATGTATCCTTAACTTGTGAATAGTGAATTTTTCATCTTCATCAGTGATGAGTCACTGTTTGAAGCTTCAAGTGTCACCTATAAAACTAATCCTCAATTTAGTCTTTGTGTTGTCTTTTCAACCAAAACACATTGGTGGTTAGTTTTCTATTATCTGTGGTATGTGTCCAAAAACACCTCTGCAATTTTCGCCGACCATGATCTTCTTTCTTTCGTCCTTTCTTTCTCTCTTTGTTTGTTTGTTTCTTTCTTTTCTTCCAGTGCGGCTGTGTGAGAGGGAGAAGAGATTGAGAACTGATGTCCATGTCCACCAACAATCAGCCAGTGGACATGCTCTTTATTTTTTTGGACTCGCTGTCACAGACTCTGGAGGCCCGCTTCAGAATGGAGTTCGGAGATGCCTCCTACATGGTTTATTAAAGTTCAGGGCAAACAAATTGTTTTGAGTGTGGGGATGTGGGGCACAAACAGGTTGCTTGACCACACAGGAAACTGCAATTGGAAGACGATCTGTTTGTTGATGGCAGAACGATGGTGGCACAGGCTGCCACTGCAGCCGGGGCCACTACCATTGCAGTGTCGCCTGCCGAGGAAGCGGCTTTCCAAGCACTCATTTGGTCTGTGCCCTTATGCTGACAACATAAATGAATTCGTATCCAACCAGGACATTGTCCAGCACCTGTCGAACGCTCTATCTCTGTACGAATGGGCAAGCTCAGCAAAGACAAACTGGGAAAAGAGTAAAGCCCTGCTACTGGGCCAAGCCAATGGGGTGGCCAGACATTGCCCACCCTACCTGCTAGCCTCAGGTGGGAGAGGAATGACTTTAAAGTGCAAGGGGTCTGCTTAGGAACTAAAGCCTTTAGGGGAAGAAAATTGGTCGGAGTAAAAGACAAAGTCAGTGCAGATGGCTACTGCCTCAGCTGTCATATGGGAGAAGGGTGCTGGTCATCAACAACCTGATTGCCTCGACTCTTTGGCACTAACACAACCAAGAAGCTTCCTAGAGGAGATCCAGAGGCTAATTCCACTTCTTTGGGTGCGAGAAATACTGGACCCAGGTGGCAGTGCTCTATATTTCGGTTATGGATGCAGGCAAAGGCCTCACTCACATTTTCAGTGAGGTATCAGGTTTCAGATTGCATATAGTAAAGGGGGTCCTGTATGAGTGCAGACCCAACTGGCTGATCACTGCAAAGTTGCTTCTGAAAAAGGTTAGAAGGTCGGGGCTGGACAGACAGCCTTTTTTGATACAGCCAGGGACTTAGACTGGACTGACATCCTTCTACGGCTCAGTCCTCCAAGCTTGGCTGGTCCTAGAATTTAGGCAGGCTGATAATGACCCTGCCTAAGGCTGATGGAAGAGCCCCTGCTTTTCAGTAATTTTCTGAGGTCCCAGTCTTTGCGTTCCACAGGCTTGTGTCTCAGCCGCAACTCTTTCTTACACATTGCCCAACCCCAGTGAAATTTACTTTTGATAAGAATAATTTTCAGAGATAAATTAGTAACAATGAAATGAGAAAATTAGAAAAAATGATGAGGGGACAATAAATTAAAAAATCTAATCTTAACTGGAAGATCTAATCTTCCAGTTAAGATTGAGGCATTTTTATTAGAAGTTGTTAAAACGGTCTTCCATTTCTTATAAAATGATGCGTCGATATCCAGTGTAATCTGGTAATCTGATTTTTTCTAGTTCCAGAGATGGCATCATCTCTCTAATCCAATGTGTGAAACCTGGTTGAGTGAAAAGTATCACAATCCAAGTTAATATAGTGGTCAGGCCATTAAATTTTTCTCTGGATGTATGACTATTAATAATGGTCAGACTGGATTCTCCAGTGTTGCGGCAACTGCTTGGCTTCTCGGATTTACTTACAGCGTGTCTTTGTTTGTTCCTATCTTCCGTCCAAAGTACAGTAATGATGAAAGCATGTCCAGGTTATGAGTACTGGAGGGTGGCTTATGATAAATGAAAGCAGATGATATGTTTTGGCGCAATACTCTCTGTCTGCCTGTAGTAAACACCGGTCATACGGCAAAACTTTGATCAGAGGGTTGCCAGACAACGATGCATATCCAGCAGTGAGACGTGCCTGAGAGTCAGCCAGCAGGATCGAGGTAAATAAGACCTAAATTAATGTAAATCTACATGGCAGGCTTCTCCCAGAGCAGTAGGGGAACAGTGACACACATCTATTAGGGTTTCTGGTCAGTCTCAACTCACCTGTCTCCATGACAGGACATGTTACTGTCCATGTCATCAATCCTAAGTAACAATATTAAGACCTCCTTTTCATTTGCCCTCCTCAAAATAAAGAGCTGATTACCTTGACATCTCTCACTGCCCTCGCATGATGCCAGATTTACAGGAAGCTTAACTGCTTGTCTTCAGCCACTGAAACTACTCTAAGTAGCCATGTTGACTTTTAACCCCTTCCTGTTCATGCGTATCATTAATATCCACAAATGCCTTAGAGTCACAGCATCTAAACTACTCTTCTTCACTTCAAAGACATGTGAAAGTCAGAAGAAAATATCCCAGTCTCCCAAGCGATGTATCTAAATAGACTTCTGGCCTGTTCTGGACAATGCCCTCAGCAGCACTTTGATAAATTATGACGATATTACGGTAGTTGATGAAATTTATCATACATTTATAGCAATCGGCCAACTCTGTCATTTTCACCATGATTTAGCGAAATCCACAAGTCTGGAAAAAGACTTGTGCCATCTCTCACATTTGAAGCACTCAGTTCAATATCCTCTGTTGCTATTGGGTTTTCTTAATGATAAACTTTGAAGTTAATAGATTATTACTTATAATTAGACATATTAACAGAAGTTAATGCACTATATACCTACTCTGTGAAATGTATGTCATTGTTGTTTTGTTAGAGATTATATAGTTGTATGGTTAACACTGCTACCACTACTACGACTACTACTACTGCTACAACTAACAATCATAATAATAATGATAATTGTAAAAAGAGTAATTCATAGAAGCTCATCACTAACAGTTCAAACAAAACCTTTTTTGATAAGTTATGGCAATGTGTATGTTTGATATTGTGCCTGTTAACCATCTATAAAGTATTAAATTTTAGTTGTGAAAATTAGGGTACATTTAATTTATATAGGATGATAAACTTTGATAAAATAAATTATTTTTGATTCATTTTTTGAAATGAATTTATGATATGTATGTATGTATGTATGTATGTATGTATGTATGTATGTATGTATGTATGTATGTATGTATGTATGTATGTATGTATGTATGTATGTATGTATGTATGTATATAAACCCCCTTCCATTATTTCCAAAACTCTGTCTGCCTTAAGCCTTGAGGTACTTGTTGCCGGTGGCATTGAAAAAAAATCTACTGTAGACTGATTACATATCAACAAATACTGTGTTACCTTGAAGATGTGAAATTTCCATGGTGCCCAGAGGAAGACTCTTAATGATTTTGTGATTCTCTGACCTTTTCCTTGAGGACCACTTGCAAGGTAACGTCTTTATTCATCCTGGTAAGATTCTAACATTCCCATGAGGGAATTATTGTTTACTTTAATCAGTTAAATTGCAGCTGAATATGTGCTAGTTAGGACAACGTAACTTAAGCATAATAGAATGTGTTACTGGTGATGTAAAAAAACTACAACTAAATATTGCAATCATATAAAGGGAAATTACTTGTGACTAGATAGTTACTTAGTTCATCAGTGTACATCATATCTAATTGTAATACATCACCTCTGCATTTTTATTCATTTTTTACATTTTAGTTTCAGGAAAGAGATTAAATTAAAGCCTCGATTAAAAAAACAAACAAATAAAAACACCTGCCCAGTCTTTTGGTGTGTTGGAGTAGTGCAACCATTTGTCTTGAATGTCAACAGGCGGAAGAGAACAACAGATATTGCACAAATCCTTGGGTAAAAGCTGAAAGTGCAAGTAAGTGAAAAACAAAAAAACAGAGATAATAGCTAAACTTATCAAATAAAATGCAGGGAATAAGAAAAAGATGAAACATTTCATTTTCGGCACCTTATTCAAAACTCAAGGACAACGAACAACGAACGAACAACGAGTATATACACATACAGAAAATACAGAGATCCAAAAAAATCACACAAAAAAGAGGTCCAATTTATTCATGCATATCTGGTACTTTAACAGAAGCATGAAATATATGCTGCTAACAAAGAGTCTGTTTGATAAGAGGACAATGAGGATGTTGCTTTCATTGCAAATCCATTTGGGTTCACAAAGAAGCTGCTTAGAGAGAAAAGCAATGACCAACTCTCCTGTCCTGAGGAGGACATGAACTGCCATATCAAAAACAGCCACAGTGATGATGAAAGAGCAAGACCTTGGTCTCTGTGCAGCTCCCATATGCCCACCTGAACCCTGCACCCTCTTTCACAGTGATGAACCCAACCTCAAGGAAGTCAAAGAGCTCATCAAATCTGCCAGAAGATCATCAGCACCAGGCCCAAGTGCTGTTCCATACAAGGTCTTCAGACATTGCCCCGTGCTCCTGGAACATCTCTGGGAGACCCTTAGAACCATCTTGAGAAGGGGGAGAGTACCTTAGCAGAGGAGATACACAGAGGGCGTCTGGATTCCCTAGGAGGAGAATGCAATGCAAAACTCCTTCAAGATTGTTTACAATTGACTGATGGGATTTCTCTGAAAGAACACTTATATAGACACCTTGGTGCAGAAGGGAGGGGTCCAAGGGATTCCAGAATTCGGCACAGAACTTGAGCCCACGACCCAGCACCCCGTCCGGTCTGACCGCTTTCCGTGGGTTGATATAACGAAGGCAGAGTCTCACTACATGCAGGCTCACGACTGGTGCATAGCTGTCATTGCAGGGCAGAGGGGGCGTAATAGTGTTCCCGTTGTCCCTGTTGTAGTGAGCATAGAACAGATTAAGTTCCTCTGCTAAGGTGTTCGTACAGACTACAGGGGCGGGCGATATGGTTTTTTATAGTCTGTTAAAGCCCTGATGCCCTGCCACACCTGCCTGGAGTTAGTTGCGATGTCAAAATGGGCTTCCAGGTGCTTTTTTATATGCTGCCGTAAGTAGGGAACCGACAGTGGTTGCCCCTTTTTAAAGAGCTCCTGGCTGCACAGTAAGCCATACTGTCCTTGAACCTGAACGCTGAATCCCTGGCTTTGAACAGTAGCTGTAGATCATGTGTCATCCATGGTTGTTGATTAGGACAGACACAAATCTTCTTCCATGATATTACAACCATCAATAAACAACTGGCCCATCTGGATGGCGTTTTTATAATTGCCAGTGAGTCCAAGCAAGCGTGTTTAAGGACTGTGCTCCCCAAATTCATCCAGCGTGTAGAATATGCAACGAGAGGGGACAAAACTCTGAACCATGTTTACACCAATATTAAGCATGCCTACAGAGTCAGTCCCCTCCCCCACCTTGCCAGATGTCATCATCTCTGCCTGAGCCTCGTGCCCACCTATACCCAATCCAGAGGAAATCAATGCATCAAACAAAGACTTTCCAAACCTGGCCTGAGGGAGCACTCTCTCAGCTACAGGACTGATTTTTCCCAGACTTGGGAGTATATTCGACCACAACAACCTCCAGGAAACATACATACACTGTATTGGATTACATCTAACACTGCATAGACACTGTAACTGTTAGCAAACAGATTAGTGTCTTTCCAAACCAAGAACCCTGGATGACCAGTGAGGTCCGGATCCTCCTCAAAAACCATGACTCCACCTTCAGACTAGGAGACAAGACCCTGTACAGCTCGGCCAGGTACCAACTGAGAAGAGCAATTAAGATAAGATTATCTTATCTTATCTTATCTTAACTGAGGAGAGCGATTAAAGATGTCAAGTCGGCATACAAAAGGAAAATGAAGGAACCACTTCTCAGAGAAGGACCCAAGAAAGCTATGGCAGGGCATTAACCACATCACCAAATACGGAGGCAGAAATTTGACACCTCTCAACACTGATGCCAAGTGGGAACTGGACAGTGAGGAACTCAACTGTTTCTTTGCCCGCATGGAGGCTCTCAGGCCCTTGACAGAGCCACCATCAAGCACACCACCCCTCAAAAAGAAAAACACACACAGCTACTTCAGGAACATGCAGTGAGACAGGTGCTGAAGACAGTGAACCCCTGGAAAGCTATTGGCCCTGATGGAGTACCTATAAGTGTACTCAGAGCATGCGCCATTGAGATCACTTCTTGAAAATCTTGTACTGGTCAATGCCAGCTGTAGCCAATCTCAATGACTACAGACCCATTGCACTCACGCCGGTGGTCATGAAGTGCTTTGAGAGACTAGTCTTACAGCACATCAGGTCCACCATGCCCCCATCCCTTGACACCCACCAGTTTGCTTCCAGAGCAAACTGCACCACCAAGGACGCTATCAACATAGTGCTCCACACTGTACTCAGCCACCTAGAACACCCAGAGAACTACACCAGGATGCTCTTCATAGAAAAAAGAGGCAAAAGAATTTCCTTTGGGAGTAATACAGTTTTCTATTTTATTCTATCCTATTGAATTGTATTGTATTGTATTGTATTCAATTCTATTCTATTCTACCCTCTACACGACAAGCTTTGGCTGATGGGCAGCAGCTCATCCAGCCAGCGGATTATCCCACCCTGGTACAGAACTAAATACTCCAGATGCTCCTTTGCCCACCGTGATCAGACTGAACAACAGAACTTTGAACAGCACATAGCTCTGAACTGATAGTCGCATCCCTACTTACTGGCCAATACCTGCAATTTGTCACTTTGTTCCTGTTCTTGTATAGCAGTTTTTTCACTTATTTATCTTTTTATCTATTCTTGTCTTTTTCCTATTTAATGCCTTTATCTACTGTTCATGTATTGTCTCTGTCCTTTTAATGTCTGGTTGATATCCGTCCTCTCGCTCTGCGCTGCTGTGGCACCTGAATTTTCACAATGGGGATCAATAAAGTATCATCTTATCCTGATCAGATGGACTCATCTAATGACTGTTCTCAGCACTTCAGTCGCAGTCACTCTGTATGTGACATCAGAAGGGAATTGAACCAGGTCTTACATTCACTGTGAACAAGCAAGCGTTAGAGGGACTATATTATGTTTCACAAAAGCTAGTATTCCTGTTTTCCACATTTACCCACATTGACCCGCTGAATGATCATGGACCATATAACAATACAGAAATGATATTGTGAGCATTCCAAGACTTTGTGTTGTAAAATATTTCAGTCAAGCTTTCAGATCTATCTGTTTCACTGGCTCCTGTAATCAAACATTCAGAAAGCAAAGGTTTTTATGACTTCCCATACACAAAAGTAACTCCAAGACTGTTGGCCTGACTGTCTACTATTGAAAATCAAAAGTTTTGTGAGGCAATGATCTGACAGAAAAAAACAGAAAGTAAGCATTGGCGTAAGGCATCCAATATTCTGTCTTTTACAGGCAATTGAGCCATCCACCTGCTTGCCAGCATCAATACAGGGAGCATTTAGGATCTTTGATAAATATCTTCATAGAGCATCTGCTGCTCTTCCCATGGTGCCATAACAAGCTCCTTTTATGGACAATATACTTAGAAATGAACAATTGTGTCAGATTTTCTGTCTTTTCATGCACAATGACAGTTGAAGGTTATGAATTTCCAATTTTGCATTTGCACTTATTTCATTTTGAGATTGAACAATGGGCTCTTACAAAGAATTACGAAACAAAGGGAGGCTTGTTATCTCTAAGTGCATTAGACTTTCTGTTTAATATGGGACTATTAGCAGCAATGTGACTAATTTGTAGATATCGTATCCTTCTTTCAAAGTTTCAAGCCTTTCTGTCTCTGAATACAAGGTGAATTTCAGCCCTCTGTTTTTCTCATGCCAAATTTAGTCTTTGAATTGCACTGTTCTGGACATTAAATTCACTAGACAGCTGCTAAAAGCTGTTAATACTGTGTTGATGAGTCTTTTCACACCTTCAAAAATGATTTGGGAGCATATCACCTTGAATCCATGAAGTCCTGCTTTAAATCTCTTGACAGTTTGGCAAGTCATCCTCACATTCACATGTAACATTCCTATGTGATTACAACGCTCCTTGATCAATCTGAGTGAATCACTTGATGATTGAAAGCAAGCCTCTCCTGAGTCTGGGGCCTGAAATTGTCCTTTATAGATTTGGTATTGTATCTCCAGCTCTACCCACTGCTATTAGCCAGACTTTCACATTTTCAGTTACCCCTACTCCCCATCTATTGTCTCTGAATGGGTGACATCTGTATTCCGTTGTCGAATTGTCATTCATAAATTCATCTGTGGAGCAGACAGAGACCAGCATGCTTCAATTCAGTACTGCCTGGGCTGCAAAAGACAGAATATTGGATGCAAACATCTAACTTACCTTTGTATAATGTAATGAAGTAATCTTGGCCCAGGATAGAGCATATGACTAAGGTGGAGAGGTGACTGGAAGTTCAATCAATTCCCATCTATCACTAGTTATTATGGGCAAGGTAGGTGACTGATTAGGACTAGAGCATCTCGAATGGCATCATTTCATCCACGACAGACAGCTTCCACTAATGTGACCTGCTTTCTGAATGATTTGGGGGAGGCGTGTTCAATTACACAGAGCTACGCCACATTTGCATAAGTTGCTGTCAGACTGGAGATAGCATTGCCAATTGCTAGATTATCATAAAAAAGTAGCTTTGTCTCCTCCCTGCAGAATACTAAATGCTTGGATTTGCAACAAAACAGTCATCCTGAGGAAGTCCAATGTTTTTTTCATTCTCAATGCCTCTTCTATGGTAATTCATCATTCAGGGGCTTGATATACGGTAAATGTATTAGCCACAAGTTCACACACTGCTGTAGGTTTCCCCTGAACATTGTGTATATGAAAACTATAGGGATGTCATCCTTCAATGCAAACAACCCCACTGAATTTGTTTTGGGGTTTTGTTCCCCTCAAGAACATGAGAATTCCTCACTTGTAGACGAGCATATGGGAGCTCCAACTGTAGCTGGCGACTTTGTGATGTTTCCTCTCCGTTTCGGTTTCAAAGGTAGACAATTTTGGTCTGGTAAAAGTAAATGGAAACTGTCTTGGTGGGCAATTTGTGGGTGGTTTAATAATGAAAAGGAAGGTCTTGAGGGAGGCAAGACCATCTTTCTCAGCAACAGAGAAAATCCATTACCTTCACTGTTTCTTTTGTCTAATGCAATGTCTTCTCTGTTATCTAAAATCTAGGCTGTGTTTTTCTTCACAGTTTAGAAACTGAAATGTTGGATGCTGCCCCATCTGCAGCCATTAAACTCCTTAAGACAAGGGATGGATTATAGTGGGACTTAATTTTGTTCTTCCCTATAGATATATTTGTAACTGCATCAGTGTGCACTCTGAACATTTTACCATCACATGCTGAACTTGAAGTTGGATTGTGCTGTGTGTCCATGTAAGTTTGGTAGATAGCTGTCCTTCCCATTGTATTGCAATAACATGCTTTTCTTTGTTGATGGAGACAAATGCCTCCTGAAAACCATCGCTTCAAGACACATTTTTTCCTCATGGAATATAACCAGTGTTAGCTAACTGTTCATAACCTGATAGGCTTAGACAGTTAGTTTTTGCTTGTGTGTCTCCAAAATTTGCTGCAAGAGTTAATTGTCTTGATATATTAGCGACAATAATATCGTAAAAAGGAGCTTCCCCAAGAGATACAAATCACAAAAGTTCCTATAGAAAGGACTCAGTATCGAGTTTACATTCACAGATAGTTGTGGAAGTGGAGCGTTTGACCAAAACATAGCTTGCTCTTACAAGAAAAAGGACGAGCTGAAGTCTTCTCCTGTAAATGTGCAAAATCTTCAATCAGCAACCAACCCTCTTCTATGTTCAAGGGGGCCACATTTGTATTGCTATGAGGCCAGATGATGTGGAGTTTGCATGCGAGTGAGGAGAGAATGAGGGGTAAATTGGAGCTCAAGTTTCAAATGAAATTCTGGGGAGATCAATCACAGTTTGTCCTTTAAAGAGGTTGGAGCAACATGGCACTGATTTTCAGACATTTTTAGAATAAGAATTGTTAAGTCTCCATGTTTCGGACTGTTACTGTAAAGCACATTGAATTCTAGCGCATACTTGGCAGACCAAACTGTGTCTACATCAGCTTGTTTTTTTTTCATCAATCCCATTTCTGTGTCTGTCATTATATCAGTTTGTGGATCTACTTTTGTAGAATCCACCAGATCAGTCCTAAGTGCTGAATCTGTAGGCTGCCATTCTAAATATGCTCGAAGCACAAAAATTGTGGTAAAATTATTGGAAATCCAGGCAGCAGCAATTGCACATCAGACAGTTTTTATAAATCAACAGTATCAGTTATACAGCTGTAAATCAAATCCTTACAAGAAAACAAGTTTGATTGGAGCACCTGTTCAGAATTGATCAATTCTCCACTATGGAGGTTCTGTCTTTCCCTCTGCCTCTTCCTGCTGGGGAAGATAATGAATATGCTCTGTTGGCTGCCAAATACGCAATTTTCTGCAACAACAAAAGAAAAGCAGTGAAACACAGACATAGCATATGGAAATGTAAAAATAGAAAACAAACTGTACCCCAACCACAACCCCAACCCCAACCACCGATGCTGGTCTCACCACTGTTTTGTAAACCTTTCCTTTCATTCTAGATGAAATTCTTCTATCCCAAAGAACCCCTGAAACTTTTCTCCAGCCTTTCCATCCTGCTTGAACCCGTTTCTTAACCTCTTTTCCACACTCTCCGTTGCTCTGGACTGTTGACCCTAAGTACCTGAAATCCTCCAACTTCTTGATCTCTACTCCTTACAGCCTCACCGTTCCACCCGGGCTCCTCTCATTCACACACATATATTCTGTCTTGCTGCGACTAACCTTCATTCCTCTCCTTTCTAGAGCAAACCTCCACCGCTCAAGATTTTCCTCAACCTGTTCCCTGCTCTCACTACAGATCACAATGTCATCTGCAAACATCATGGTCCATGGTCCATTCCTGTCTAACTTCATCTGTCAGCCTGTCCATCACCACTGCAAACAAGAAGGGGCTCAGAGCTGATCCCTGATGACGACCCACCACCAACTTGAACTTCTCTGTCTCACCTACAGCACACTTCACCACTGTCTCAGAACTAGCATGCATGTCCTGGACCAATCTAACATACTTCTCTGTTACTCCAGACTTCCTCATACAATATATCAGCTACTAGTATAACTGATCATTGATAATATAAAAAGAAGTAAATATTATGAGCAAGGGCATCTGTTTGTGCCAACTTCACGTAATCGCAGGGGTTGTTTTCCTGCAATTTGTGCTTTACGCTATTGAATATATTTTCATTTGATATTTTTAGTTACCTGATATACAGTATATTCAGTGTTCCCCTCAACAATTTACTTATGGCAGTTTCTCAAATCAAGAGCCGAAAATTATCCCAAGCTTTGGGCTTTCGACAAACCTTATGTATCACATTTTGCCATTGACTTGTTTTGCTTCTGGACAAGCTCGTATTCAAAATGTAACTAAATGGACAAATGCCTTCAAGTAAATGATCAAAACTAAACAGAGTTCACATTGGAGGAACCGATGCTTAAAAGCTATTGATTTGATTGGTGTGTGTGACTGTGTGCTTTATTTTGTGCATGTTTAAGTTTGATTTACCCCCAGATTATTTCAATCCTTCCATGAGAGCTCAGTGAATGTAAACAGAACAACATGTTTTGACTACATTAATGAGCAAAATATTTTGTGCATGTGTGTCTTTGTGTGTGTGTTAACAGCAGATACAACAAAACACAAAATAAATAGAAAATAATGCTAAAAAATGGGGATATTGCTAGTTGTAATTACAGGATGCTTATATGCAACAGTTTTGACCAAACAGCAGTTACCAAATCAAAACCTTAAAACTATATCTGGGAAGGGTCTAAAACTGGGAGGAAATGTTTTTAGCCGATGCCCACTGAAAAAAATTGACACTGAAAAATCAAATGAAAATAAATTAAACTGTGTCTTAATGTGATGCAGCATTTGAAGGTACATTCTTACATTCACAACAAAATATCTATTCAAAATGGTTGGATGTGTCAAGAGAAGAATTTAATTATAAATCCAAGGCAAAAAAAAATGTAATGATAGATTTCAGCAACTGGATTCCAAAAATACTGATATTACTAATAACAATTCTGAAAGTTAGATTGGGTTGCTTAACATATCGATAGTCTATCCCAGACACATACAGTTACTTACAGTTATTTAAGTAACAGTTACATACAGTTACATGCATTTATACAAGTGCTGCAACTTACTGTGTTAAACATACTAAAATGATATACAGTAACTACGCATTATGGAATGACAAAAGATCATTGTGTATACTTTTAGAATTTACAAGTTTTAAACTTAAAAGTTCAGTTTCAACCAAAACAGCATTTTATAGAAATTTTCCAATTTCCATCTGGTCCAATCATATTTTTTAAATTTATTTTGGAAAGCTGCTGCTTGTTTTTTTAAAATAAAGACAATGCTCCAATTAGAGCATTGTCTTTTTTAATTATCCCAAATATTTCATTTGTTTCCCACAAATAAAACTTCATCTGCCACATAGTGTCTTTTTTTCTTTATACATATATTATTTCCCTATACATCTATCAATTGTCGTCTATTTCACAAATTCCCATTATATTCAAGACTAACTGTGTCACACCTGCCCTCCTTTGCATCGCAAACCAGCAAAATCAAACAAATTCAGACAATGTAAAATATAATAAATTAGACCCGATGAAATTCTGAATCAGACCATTGCCCAGGACTGGCAAACAATATATTTTGTTTTCAGCAAGAATATTTTGGACAATTTGAATACCAAGATGCTTTGCTTTTTCTCAAAATTCAGAATCAGAATCAGATTCTCTACTTTTTGCAAAATGCATAATGTACACTTGAATTTGACATGGTGGTACAGCACTCTATAGCAGGAAATTTAAGATGAGAGAATAGGTTTTAAGAAAAAGGTTGTGTTTAGGAATTATATACAATTTAAGTTGGATATATGCACAATGAGATGGGCAAGTGTCTTTGGTAATGGTGGGTGATGGAGTAATACAAGGATATGTTGAGGAGAGTGATGGGCAGCGGATAAAAACTGTTCAAAGGTCTTGTTGTTCTGGTCACAGGCAGTGAGCTGGGTGTGATGATACCCCAGATGCGTTCCAATCTGTATATGATGCAGGCAGAGGATGCAGTGTACTACACAGTCATAGATGAGATGAGGACACTCTTGATGATGGCCTTGTAGAAATGGAACTTTGGGGGAGACGTTCATCTTGCAGAGCAGCCTGAGGAGGAAAATCCTCTGGTATGCCCGCTTGATGAACTTTGATGAGTGAGTCTTCCATTTCAGGTTGCTGGTAATGGTAGTGCACAGAAACCTCTAAGAGTCCACCACCTGTACTACAGAGTTATTAATGAGGAGTGGGAGCTGTGAGGGTGAGTGTCGATGGAAGTCCTTTACCAACTCCAACATTTTGTTGATGTGGAACTCCAGGTTATTAATTTTAGACCATACTGCCAGCTGTTACATACCTGGAAACTGACACATCGTTGGCCTTGATAAAGTCCAGGACCGTGGTGTCAACTGCAAAGTTTACCAGCTTGATGGTTGCATTTATTGGTGTACAGGGAGGATAGATGAGGGGAGAGGGCACAACCTTGTGGAGCGCCGCTGTTGGTGGTGAGGGGGGCTGACGGATAGCTGCAAACTAGCACTTGTTACTTCCTGTTGGTGAGAAAATCTGTAATCCACTCACAGATGGGATGGGGTACCTGCAGCTGTAGTGGGCTACCCAAGTCCCATAAACCTGACCCCCTACGAATTATACCTTGAGTAGCCCTCCTTAAAGCTGTCGATGGTTTTGCCTCAGGAGCTATCTACACACTAATTACAGTCTTTCTAGTCAGGTGTTGATAGTCAAGTGACATGATACCTCTGTCATGGTTTTTGGACAAAGATCTGACCCAAATGCAAGGATAAAAAGGGTTTATTAAGGTGAAGGGCTGTGCTGGGTCTGGGTTGTTTCTGGAACTGAGGGACCTTGAGAGGTAAGGTTGGTCCTGGGAGGCCAGGCAGGATGGTGCTGGCATCCAGGCAGGACGGCGCTGGAACTCGAAGAGGCAAGGGGCCTTGAAGGGGACTCCAAGAGGCAAGGGGACTCAAAGGGTACTCAAAGAGGCAGCAAGCGAGACGTAGACCTCTGGACCCAGGAGTAAATGACTTGTCGGGAAGCAGGTGAGATGTAGGAACTCGCGACAAGGGGTGAGACGTGGGAACTCGTGACGGAGGGCTCGTCAAGCAGCAGCCGGATCACAACAACCCCCACCTCTTAACATTTTGACTTTGTTGAGGGGACCTGGTGTCCACATTGCTGCCCCTATTCCTTGTTGAATAGCTCACAATTTTGGAGGCTTAGGAGAATGGCTCTTTGTAAATTGATAAATAACCGTAAAGATTTGAGACCTTACTACCTTGATATTGAGAGATCTTCTAATGGGTTCCCCTCTTCCTTTCCTGTCTACATTGCAACAGAGGACACACTATAATCAAAACCTACTCAGGATTTACAGCTGCTTGTGTATGGTATAGTAAACATAATAGGTTCAATGTGAGGTGGTTGGATTTCATTGGAGAGACATCAGGAGGAAGATAGAATTGTTCAGCAGCATTTAGCTTAAATGTCCATGCATCTGTAGCTTGACAACAGCCTTGTAACCACATGTGCATGAACTGACCAATCAGAAATAGAAGAGCTCACACCAAGGGAACAAGGTGTGAAAATCACAAGGGGAGATTCACTAAATTAGTTTTACTATTTTTTTCTAATGCTGCCAATTTTAACTCAAAAATATGTAAATGATAATTAGTATAATGAAAATACAAATTGTGAACTGTTTATGCACTGTAAGTTGCTCTTTTACCAGTTTAACTATAATAATGATTTAATTCACTTCTAAATCTTACACAATTGTCACTGAATGTGACATTGCATGATGCTGGCTCTTCCCTGGCGAATGTTAACATTAAACATCATGCTCATGCAGCGTCATGATAGCCTGGAGGATCCTTTGCAGCGATAGAGTGTGTGGAAACTTCCATATTAAAAGCATTATAAGAAGCAGATTTTTCACCCCTCCCCCTCCCCCCATGAAAAATGCACAGCGGCATACTCATTACTTCACTGAGCTAAGTGAGTATGACAAGTGGAGAGCTGCTGCAAACCGGGGCAGGAAAGCAGCACTACAATACAGCCTTTGGCCACTCTCTGAGGACATAGCTACCCCTGCCGCTTGTTGGAGCTTCATATGCACTCTGCTTGGATTTATCCTGATTGCTGAGGGAGCCATGCAAATCTTAAAAGAGAGTTCACCTCAGCCTCTTTGCCCTTTAATCTAGTACATGGATGAGCGTCGGGTAGGAATCAATTCACTGCCTTTAAAGTGTGATGAATTCAAGCCATGCGCTACGATCCAGGGCCCTTGTGTTAAAATACGGTCATGCATTTTCATCAGTTTTCAAGACATATGTACACAATCCCAATGGTGGCTGTGTTAAACATCAATTTGATTCATTTTCACACATACAAAGAGACGACTGGAGTTTCTTTTGACTTTCATGTGACACAGTCCCATATAAATGGACTGTATGCAAGCAATTATTGTATCAAAGTTTCATTCATAAGTTACTTGAATTGCTGTTTTACTAATGCAAAAATGTATCAGTCATCTGCCCCAAAGTATCTTTTTAACTGTGTCTTTGAATCCCTGGCACACTCAGCCATGGACAGTGTAGTCAGTGTATTTTCTTGATTCTTCTCTCCTCTCTGGATTATCAATACCCTTAGCCTGGTAGGCATATTACCTGCAGGTCTTGACTGTCTGCTCCTGAGGTGTCATTCTGGGTTCCCCTTGCCCATTGGTCTGATTAACAAAAATAAAGCTGTGCCCATAGCAGCTGCCTGTATTGTCTTCAGTCACAGCATTGTGACTTTGCTTTGATGACTCTGCAGTAGGCAACAGTTCCTTTTAATCCAGACAAGTGGACAGATGCAGCTCGTGTAAAGTTAGAGGCATTGTGGTGCTGGATCTGGTGCAGGGAATTTGATATTTTTGGAAAAGTTGTATTTTCAAATGTTTCTTAGACAGTGGTTTAGTACTAGGAGTGCCAAGGTAAGTATCCCAGGTATTAGTCACAAGGGCTACTCTTAAAGTAAGGACTTCCCATTCCAAAAATATCAAAGTCTCTGTAAGAAACTATAGCTTTCTAAGAGAGCCGTTGGTATTGAGATCTGTGTAATTGGGATGCAAAGCATAGGGGGAATATGATGTGATGCATGATGTATTTCTAAATTAAGCACAATCAATTAATTCAAAATGCAATTAATCATGGGAACCTCGATAACTACATTTTTGATAAATTTATGAACATACAATCAGCATAGCTGTCATGTGATGCAACATAGATGCAAAGACTAGTACTTTTTCATCTACAGGGCTATTTCAAAAAATGGAGCCCTTGACAGATTTCACAAGTGTCATTTTGTTCTCATTTTGTGGGGGAAGATTGTGTGAGAGGCATTTTCACCACTTAGTGATCAAAATAACTCTAATTAGGTTATTTTTAACACATCATTCTCAACAGCTAGTGGATGTTTACATTTCCTAATGATAGCCTGAGTAAAAATCATCTATCAGCAAGCATCATCATCAGCATCATCGTTGACATATTAGCATGAAGCTTTCCCAAGAAAAATGCCACCCAGCCAGACTATGTATATGAAACACAGTGTAGCTGCAGGGTGGATGTATTTACGTTGAATATTTATATTTTCTTATTAAAATATAGGCAGCCAGGGTAAAATAATTATTAGGTCCGCGGGCATTTAGTATTTTTGGTGTTGTTTCATCCAATGAATATAAGACAGCTCTTTCAAGTCACTACACACATCAGGTTACACCCCTTGTAAAGAGACTTTACATCCTTGTGATTTACATAATTTTCCATTTGGTTTCCTGTCAACTTAAAAAACAGTACACATTCGATATATCTTATCAAATGTGTACTCACAATGAAAAAAATGCAAATATAATCTTTCTGCGTACACATACAGAAAATATTTCATATTTCTTTGGTGTCTGGGTTCGGTGATCAATAATGAGTTTTTGGTCAGCCATTAAGGTACTTTTAAACTTATCATGCATAATCAGTTCTTTCAGGGTCTTTATGCTGTGAAATTTGTGACATTTAAGTCTCAAAGGTAAAGTCGCAGCTTAAATAGTGGCTCATTCCTGCTGTTACCATCTTCCACTACAAGATCTTTTACCCCATCTAGTGATCGATCAGAAGAAGATGAAACATCTCTGCCATCAACAACAAAATAAAGACCTTTTCAACCATCAAAACAAACAGAAGTATAATTTGGAGATACTCATTTACTTAACACAGAGGTGGCAAAACTCTTTCTTGCTACCCCTGTGTTTCTTTTTGTCTTGAGTAATTTGTGTGGAGTAATTTTCCAGAAGTAAAACTCTCCTTTGCTGGTTGACAAAATTGGTGACTTGTTCACCCTGAGAAATTAATAGCTGTATGAAATATGACTGTACCTGTACTTCTTGTATTGCATTTGCAAAATGTAATACCACCACAAATTGTCTGCAAAATTTTATTTACCATGAGTTAACATAACAAATTCATAGAAAATTTTGTTTGTGAAGCTGCAAATTAGGTCATGTGAACCCTGAGAATGTCATTAACTTGGTCCAAACAGCAAATGAAGAAAGACTCCTGGCAAACAGGGCTCAAATGTATAATTTTGCCTGACAGCAAATCTATGACCTTTCCTGTCAAATAGACACACACACGTGTGCACACACACGCATGCACATACACACGCACATGCACAGATAATATAATGGCAACAGTTTTAGATGCCTTAAAGACATTCTCTCAAGAGCTGGGGATCATCTGATGGCTGTGAGACAGTTTGCATCAGGCCCATGGACAAGTAAACTTCTTTACTGGACCATGGCTCCCCACTGAGCACATCACATTGGCTCCCTTGGATGTTCCCCTTCAGATCAATTCTTGTACATTGACTTACTGTATACTGCATCCATTTATGCCCCCTGACATAAAATCTGGTCATTGCATCATGCAAAATCGTTTTTACATTTTTATCTGATCACATCTTTTCAGTAAGCATTAGCATGATTAGGATAATCATATACTGTTACATTTGGTATGACCGCTGTTGAAAACATTTCTAATTTGGAATTTTTATTATAACCATAAAAATGTATGTCCAGTTGATTTGATTGGTGAGCAGGACACTCTTCAAGGTTGTGCAATTGTTAATTTTGACAATATATTATCAGATGAGTGGTATTAAATGGCACTGGTAAAGACATTGGGGTGTGCAGTATCACTGTTTCCAGCAGCAGGGCATACAAGTCATTGACATAAAGTTACGACTGAGATAATTATACGTCTTTAAAATAATTATAGCTTATGATTTGCATTGAATTTTCATTATCAATTCTATTGTATTCCTGTGTTCCCTGTCTAAATGTTAACCTTTCCCTGTTTTTTAATGTGTCTTTTTTAAACTAATGTTTCATTTATTGCTTTATTGTTTTGTTCTGTGTCCTTGGGTACCCAGAAAGGCGCTTCCAAATACAATATATTCATATTATTACGATTATTTATAAATATTATTTTAGGCATTTTGAAGTTAACAGTTTCATCATCATTCATGTTTTTCATATCTCGTCATGCTTTATACGTGGTTCATAAAATATTCCATGTTAGAATGTACTTCTTTTGTTTGCTTCTGTCATAGCTCATCCTCCTCGGGGCCTTACACTTCAAAGTACGTTTAATGTTTTTATTTTTTGTTTTTTTTCTTCACTCTGCTGTCATCTTAAAGTTTAAAAGACATTTTTTGAGTGTCTTTTCTCCTTATTCAGTTTTGCTAATATGGTTCTAGTTTGTGCATACAATAAATAGTCAGTCAGTATGGAAAAGTACGAGACTAGTCTTCATTTGCTTTCTTAAAGCAGCAGTATGTAGACCTTAATGTTCTCTGTGCTTGATGAGTATTGAATATTTCCACCCAATTAACAGAGACTTTGAGTGCAATCTAAGAGGCGATATGTCCTCCAGCTCCTGGGCTAGTTCTCCCATATTTAAATGATTTACTGGATTCTTAAAGCTCATCTGAACCTAATAAAATTCAACAACGCTCAACGATGCTTCCAAGAAAAGAAATTATGCATGGCTTTTTCCCTGATAAACATGCTGGAGCTCAGTTGGGTCTTTGATATCTGTGTAATTTTTAGGGGAGCACTATTTTTTTAAACAGTTATTGTCACATTCCACATATAGACCCTATCATTTTTTTCACTTGTCTGCTTTTTAAAATTTTTTTCTTCCCATTAACTTCTAAGCCCAATTAGCAGTAATTAATTATTCCCCAGCTTGGATCTACAGTGAATCAATCAATCCACTCGTGTAAACACACAATAAATGTGTAAGATAAATATAGGCTTCTGCTTGGGTCATGCCACACATCTTTAAGCTTTGCACCTGCCCAATATTACATTGGCAGTTATTTTTGAAAAACATAATCATTCTTTATTTCTTGTTCTTTCAATGTGTTTAATTAAACAGATTTGAATTAAATCGTTAAAGCGATTTTGCATGATGCAATGACCTGATTTTATGTCCCCACAGCAGGGGACATAAATGGATGCAGTATACAGTAAGTAAATGAACAAGAATTGATGGCCATGCGCAGCCAGATCAGCTGTTTTTTCATAATGTCACTGCTTGGTTTCAATATTTTAAGATTTGCAATAGTCTTCCAGGGTACCCTCATATATTTAGAAGCTCCCCCCAAATAAAACATCTAAACTGATTTTATTTCCAAGTCTAAAAAGAGAAGCGAATGCATCATGTCTGGCTTTCATTTAACAATCTGTGGGAGGCCACAGCACCAGAAGCAAACAGTCATTTTTCTTCAAGAAGTCATTGTTATTATATGACAATTCAAGTTTGCCATTATTTTCAATCACAGCAACCTCTTCACAAAAAGAGAGATCTTGCAAAGCTAATTCATCTTCAGTTTAACCAAAAGATACAACAACGAGCCATCCATTCTCTTGATAGGGATACTGCCCTCAGGCTTGTAAAAAGGACAACTCATGGAAGTTGGACTGATTTTCGGATAATGGGATTTTTTTAAACACTGGCCTCCAATCTTAATTCAAATAAAAGATTAAGGTATGTTTCAAGTCGCTTTTCCATATCCAAGATGCAAATGTTAAGATGAAGGGTATCCAAAATGGAAGATCAAAAATACAGGCCAAAGCTAAGCAACGGCAGCAAAGAAACATCCTCAAAAGTCCTTGACAGGAGCCAGGGTTGACCTCCTGCTGTGTCGTTTATTGATGGGAAACAGGTGTGAAAAGGTGTAAAGATTTAAAATTTCTGTACAAATCCCAATTTTATCCTCCACCAGCAAGGGAAATCCAATTCCAATATGGGGAAAATCATGTTGGCTGAATGAATGAGTAAGCTGAAATGGCAAATTGGAGGATTCAAGGGTCCAGCAGGGTAAAGGTTAACATCGTGCATGTTCATTTCAGTTTTTAGTTCACATGATGTTTAAGTGGGAGGTGCAGCAGAAGGTTTATAGCTTAACAGGAAAATAGACCATGTACTTTCCAAGATGTTTTGAGAACCATCATCTGATTTGTGCATAATAAACATTTTTGTTTCGCTTGTTAATGGCAACCCCACTCAAAGAGCACTAAATGTGGCAATTTTTTCCTCCTGTCCTAACAATAATCTTTCCTGTTTTTTTGTCTAGGAAGTAAGTCAACACTTGTCTGGGAAGAAAAAGTAGATAAAAAATACAACATTTGTACATGCCTGTTTTTCTTGCATCATAATACCCATGTTCTCTTGATATTTACTGTGTGATGCCCAAATGAGAAATTTCACTTTTAAGGGCATCATGTATTCCACTATCTGAACAGAAAACCTGTTGCTCATTCATAACAATACATATATGTCTACAACCCAGGGGTCAGAACACACATTCAGCTTTCCGAAATGTTTACGTAAACTTAGTATGACTGATTTGGTTCAGTGTAGGCCCAGAGTCTGATTGCTCCAAGGGATATTAAGATTGAGAAGGTTTGATTTTGCTCTTCAGTGATGTCATCAGGGAGATTAACTGTGTATTTGCCCAAAGCCTCTGGGAAGAATTACCTTCCCAGTTCATGTACTGAAGTGGTGCATTAAGAAGCCATACTAAATGATTAAACTTTCAGGATGAAGTTAATTAGTTGTACCCAAAGGTGCTGACTTGAATGTGTAATGACCAGAATTGATTCACCTATTCAGCAGAAGTCATGAAGGCGTTGACTGGTAAGCAATGTTTGCTCCACCATTGAAGTCATTGGAAGGCAACTCTGGAGACGATCGCTGACCCTGTAGCTGAGCTTCCCACAGGGGGCACTACAATAGCAAACCTCAGCTGTGGCAGGTGAGACAGGCACAACAGTATAAAGGGTGCATACTGCTACTTCATTTTTTTCTAGCAAAAAGCTCCATGAAGTTGAAATTTTTAGTGGCCAATCGCACTGGAAAAAAGGAATAAAAGTTGAAAAAAAATAAGGAAAAAAAGTTTACATAATAGGGTCGTAACCATCTGCTGCTGGTTCTTAAGGACAAACTTTTATGCTGAAACTGTTTGTATGAAAGTAAAAAAAAATAAAAATTAAAAGGTATCAAAATTGCTGATACTTGTGTCTTTCGGAAAGAAGATCTATTACTCTGTATGTCCAGTACATGCGGAGAAATTCACAATAAAGCTGAATTTGATATTCTCCCTTGCTATAAGCATTGAAAAATATATATAAAAAAGAAAAAATCTTCTTTTGCAAGGACTTGAAAGTGAAATAATTTGTATTTTCTTCTAAATTGTAGTTTCTAAATTACAGAGCTATGTTGTTCAGAGAAAAAACACAAAGAAAAATTCTTGATGGTCTTATCTGAATTATGAGATGTAAGCAAAACAAAAAAAAAAACAATTACAAAGTTTTGCAGACAGCAGCTTTGTTCAAAGCATAGCACAGAAACTAATAGTTGAACATTTCGCACTTTCCTTACTTTGTTAAATCTTTCATTATGCCTCATTGTCTACGAGTCATTACTTTCTGTAACATAAAGAATTGTTTTGTAAATTCTATATCATTTATAAGCGGGTAAATTCTTCCTTCAGTCAATCAATTTATCCACTGCTGGGTTTTGATGGCCTGTTTTTGATCATGAGGTTCAATGATCTGCATAAAAAGGGAGGAATCATACAGAACAACGATGGAACCGTTTAGCAAAACAGTGAAATGGTAAAAAAATTGAATAAATAAAACCAGGACCTTAGATTATTTAGTCATTACATACAATGTATATATTTACATTATATACAATTTTGTATATATAACAATTATTTCTATTTCACAAAGTAATGACTGACATTTGATATTCTGGTTGGTTATTTAAATCATATTTACATATCTGGCCACTTGAGGGCGGTATAATGCCTTTTTGAAATCTTGAAACGATGCCTCAGCTGCAGAATAATATGTCATTGTATGTATATGTATTGTAATATTTTTTTTACATTGTTTTGAAGAACTTCTTTTAAATCGTCACCAGCTTTACTAATAAGTGCAATGAATAGTCAAATTTATCAAAGTTATGAGATGCAAGTTGTTTGAGAAACTCAAATGGTCCTGTGACACACAAGAAAATTTTGAAAAGATGCGTTGTTGTGCTCAAAAGTTCAATCATTTTCAAAACGGTGAAAACGCAGCAAGTTGGTGAGATTCACAAGCACATAGTTCACTGATAATTTATTATGAGTCCAAAGAGAAAAGGGTGCCTTCATTTGAATGAAATAAGACAATGACAGAAGCAAAATAAAAATAAAAAAATTGAAGGCATATCGTCTTTAAGAGAAGTAACAATATGATGGAAGACACCAATGGCTACTATGGAGTGGGTGTGTAGGTTCCAGATTGTATCAATTCGCAGTGCAGTGAGAGAAAGAACCTCAAACAAACTCTAGGAAATATTGCCTATGTTGTTATTGAGGCAGGTCGTTGCTCAAAGTGATACATGATGAAACACTGTGTTGCAACGTATGCGAGAGTAGAATTGACTGAAGTGTCGCTCAAAATTCTGGCCACTCAAGCAGTTCAATCATCTTATTTGAATCTCTTTATTGGTTTTTGTTGTATTCAGAAGAATTGGCTGAATTTAAACCATGTGAAGAAAGGATTCAGCTGAGACAGAATGGCCCACCAACTTGTTATTTCAAGAATGATGAAACTAACCTGAGACTAAACTGAAACCTTTTGGAGCTTTAAAAGATTAATGCAATGCTTTTGTGCTGAAAACGTGTGTAATACAGTGTATTTACAGGAATGTGAAAGTAGTATAACACCCTCTCACTGCGAGTGAGAGTTGACTTTATTTTCCTCCCTTCTTTGTTTCTTTGTCTCTGTGTGTTTGTTTTTATTTATTTATTTGTTTCTTTCTTAATTTAATTTTCTTCTGTTTTTTACAAAGGCATTAAGTGAACATCACGACCATAAGAATTGAAAACAAAATATCTGCATTTGCTGAAAATAATCATGACATAAAGTCTTGACAGGAAACAAAATGCAAAAATATGGTATGTTTTATGTGTAACCTAACTGAAGTCAGTTTTTGTATTTTTTTTTCTTATTTTCTAATCTGCTGCTGCATTGCAGCTAAGAAAGGATAAGAGAAGGCAGAGTAAAATGCTAATTTAACTGGAGGAAAGACTTGCAGTCCTCTTTAATTAGGTAGAAAAAACAATGGATATTAACTCCAAAATGATTCGAGAATTATACCTGCAAATAAAAATGTAGAGAAGGTTGACTTGAGGCCAGAATCTTCTCCCTTTTTCCACAGGTTTCTCACTTATTGAAAATAAAATTATATAAATAATTTTTCAAGACCATGATCTGTCTGACCGTTTTGCTCCCTAACACTAATAACTGATTTATACCTGTTGTCTGAATCAGTAGCATATCCCTGTTCTCTGGGAGAGCTGTCTGTCTGTTGAGGAGGTTCAAACCTGTTTCCTAGTCAAGCCCCAGCTGGGCAAACTCTACCGGCTTTTGGAGCAGCCAGCTCCAGATGGCAGAATCCAGAGCAGCTCGCGGTAATCGTGGTTTTCACAACCTAGATCCATTTTCCCGTCACTCTACACCCCCGAAGATCTGTTTCCTCTGCTGATTAGACTGGCCTCCCATATTTTCTCCCCAAAACAGAGAAAGGCAAGCACTTGGAGTGATTAACTGTCTCTTGCAACGGTCAGCTGTCCTTTGGTTCTTGGCTTGTCACAGCTCAGGCTTCAACCAAAAGACTGCTGGTATTTTCACTAGCGGACAGTGACTAAGAACATGTAATCAAGCACATTACCCCAAAGTAAATTTAAGGTACCTTTACTTTGCTTGATTGTTTCTATTACTTCTTCTACTATCGTTTCTTCTTTGTACATATCATCCTGTACATACCTGACAGTAACTTATTGATTACTTCAGAATGATTATATACCTTAAACAAATACATTTGTATGATACATATGATGCCCATATTTTCTCTGTCAAATGCTGAAATGCTACAGGAGACAGGTCTCATGTGAGGTATGTCAGATTGGAACCATGCGGCTGATAAACCAAGTGATGAAGATTTTATTCGTCTTGATTCCACAGAGCAGTGTCCATAGTAACAGTGGGCCAGTCAGGGGATAAGGTCATGGATTTATTGCATTGCTTGCAATTTTGCATTTGCAAAGCCATGCACTGGCAGCTTAATTACTTGCACAGTGACAATGAACAATCACTCTGGCATCCAATATTTTTTTGTGTTTGCGAACTATACTCAACCATCATTAAACTCCTGTCTTATAGACACAATCATAATAAGCTGCAAGCTAGTGAAGGTGACAAAATTATGATGGGGAAATTGAATGTGATACACTGAAAATACTAATGAGGATTTTTTTGTCAAAAGATATTTCAGATATGACGGCACTTATTAATATTTTAGACTTATGTTGTGCTAAAGTGCTAGCAGTAATCAAAAATGTGAATGACTGCAGTCTTGGGGGGCCAAGTACTTTTTTTTAATAATGCTTCCATACTTTAACCTATTCCTGGTATTTAGTACAAAATACAAACGAAGCATGTTCCCGGCGTGGTGTTATATGTTTTACAAAGCTTACTACCTTAAGCATCGTGCAGACCACTGACTGTCAGTCTGCCTAACTACTTTCACTTTGAAGATAACTGGTAGGTTTCCAAGATTGTATACAAATCATGATACAAATCATTGATACATTCACAGGCCAGTTGGGGATACAGGGAGGGCTGTGTCTCGCCATGTGGCCCCCCTGTCTTGAATGCTGACCACTACAACCCCCTGCAACTCATTCCTATCTCCTGCCTCATGCACAAACACACAAGGAGACATGAGGCAAAGCAGATGAGAAACTTTTGAAGGTGTTGGCCCCTATTTCATGCCATCCAATCAGTTTATATGAATACGTCTATAATGATGTGATGTCAGTGAATGATTCGGTGTGAGTGAGAGAATAATGAGATGCGCCATTATCATAATTTCCCTGATTTAGATGAGTGGTTTTCTAACTCTTGCCAGTGAGCTCTTGCATTGCATCTTCCTTTTAAATATATTCTTTCTCTGTCACTCACTCAGTCACTCACTCAGTCACTCAATCATTCCATGAAAACATTTTTCTCTCTATTTCTGCCATGAAAAGTTAACCGAATGGAGAAAAATGGGAATACTTCAAAAAAGCATTTTCAGAATTAATGTCACTTATATGGCATAAACCACTAATATGAAAATTTACGAGTAATGTTTTGATAGCAAGCCCAACTCATTAAAGCAGAAAAACAATTTTAATACTGTATGCAGTCCAGACAAATCATTTAGAACTGTTAGTTCTGTAGATGTGACTGCCATGCAAATCTTCATTATCAAGAAGTGTCTGCCAGCTATTGCTTTATAGCTGTGGTTTGTACACTCTCACGCTTAGACAGGAAATAGGGATGAGCCGGTTTTCCTGTTTGTCTTCATCAATATTTCTTTTAACTCAGTTTGACAAGGATTTCTTCTTGAGAACTTGCATGTACAAGGCTTAAAGGTTATATGTTCTCTCTTAATTCAAAACTTTATTCTCAAAACTATAAATAACATCAAAATACACTTGTAAATATAGTCCTTTTCTATATACATCACCAAAAATGAAGTAACAGCAAGTTTAAAATGGCTTGATGTGAGCTGGTTGTCGTCTCTGGTAATTTGTAAATCCTTTCGTATGGTGTCTCTGTTTCTGTTTAATGCACATTTTTCTGGTTAATGCTGTTGTTGAATATTTGAGCCTCATAGTGTTGGGTGATGTTTGTGCAGAGTTTTTTAATTGGACTTTAAATATTAGTATTTAGGCATGTGAGCATTATTTGCAACATCACAAATATTAGAAGCCATGCAGACTCAGTACGATTTGGAAACCTGAATCCTCCATATCGCAAATTCTGAGAAAGAAGAGGAGATACGTTTTCTCCTTTCTATTCTTTCTTGCAACAACATATGAGGGTAATGGATGGCATGGTGGGTCAATGGTTGGTGCTTTGGCCTCACGGCATGCAGGACCCTGGTTCGATTCCAACAAGGTGACCTTTCAGTGTTGAGTTTGCATGTTTTCCGCGTGTCTGCATGGGTTTCCTCCCACAGTCCAAAAACATGCAGCAGGTTAATTGGAGAAAATTGCCCTGAATGAGTAAGTGAGTGAATGGTTGTCTGTTTGTATATGTGGCCCTGCGATTGACTGGCGACCAGTCCAGGGTTTACCCTGCATCTCGCCTGATGACAGCTGTGATAGGCTCCAGCGACCCTGAGTTCAGGATAAGTGGCAGATGATGGATGTGAGGGTCATATTATACGATGTATTAGAGTATTTTGTAATCCTCATCAGCAGCATCCCTCAGTTCTCATTTCACCCATGTATAGATAGTAGAACTTCCAAAACACCTAGAAGAACGTAATAGTATTGTAATAAAGATTTATCGCCAGCTGATCGTTTAATATTAGAATTTTTATAGGACCAGATGTTCTCAGCATTTACACAAGAATTAGTCACTGATTGCAACTGCAACAATGTCAAATTCACAAATGCCCCCTAATTCCTTAAGTGTCTGTGTTGGCTGTTGTGTTAGTATCAATAAAGCTACATAAACCTTCAACTGCAATTATGACTATTAGTGGAAAAAAAGAAAGAAAGCTACCCATAACCTACTCCCCCTGGCCACTCTGATTTTCCAGTTCATGGTCTGAATCTCATCACTGGTTCCTTTTCAAAATACCCACAGAAACATAATGATTGATTCAGCCACTATCCTCCAGGATCTCTCAATGCCTGCCTGGGCTGGAGATTAATTTATTTTCCTCATCTTAATTTTTGCTCATTGCCTCTCCACAAAAAGGCCAAATGTCAAGCATGCCTAACTCCTTCTAGTGACACGTCTATTTCAGCAGTATAATTACCATAAGGAAATTGATGCTTTAGTGTACAGAGGGAAATTTAATTTACCCTGACATCCTCACTGCATAATGCATTCCAAAAGAAAGGGAGTTTTTCAGTTTTGATTGAATTTTTAGAGAAATTGGACTATTAAATGTGATTATCAGTCTTGAATGTCTTTTACTTATTAAGGTGTCAAAACCGATTAAGGGTTACATGCCGCCTTTGGTTTAAAGTGTGAAACAGTGAATACAGCTTAGAGATCCATGAAATAAGAAGCAGCCGGGGCTTATTCTTAGTTGGTCAACCAGCAACATTGCTTGATGATGTTTTGCCAGGTGATGATATTAATTACAGTAACAAATCTTGCTGCAGGATTAACGTGAAGAGGCAGAAGCTTGTGTCTAGTCAGAGATACCAAGGCAAATTGCACTCCAAATGTCTGGGATTTCACAAGAATGCTGAATAAATTTGATTTGATTAATTTCTCTAGGATACATAACAACTTTGAAGGATTTAAAGAATATTATGAAGCATGTTTTATGATATAAACTGTGGATATTGATTAGGGCTCAGCAGCTAAAGAGCGAAGGCATCACCAGGATGTGAGAGTGTATTTACAAGATGGGAGATAATAGTTGTGATTGGATGTCTCTTTGATAGAGCATGCACAGACATCCCTCTGTGCCAGGACCTGCCCCAGCTGAATCTTTCCATACCTAAAAACCTAACAGAGGAAGCAATGAGGAAGTCAGAAGATATTGCTGCAATCCATTTTCAAGTCGTGAGGACACAGCAGATCATCTTACTCCTGATCAGAGTTCCTCCTTTTGCAACCAACTGCCTAATGTGGTGCTTCTTAGGAGATAAGGGGAGCCTCACATGAAAGGTGACTCAGCAGTCCAGCACACGCAGCTTCTCCTAAGATAAGCATGAAGTGAGGCCCAAGAACAGTGGGATACCAGGAAGAACAGTAAATAGTATGGAAAAAAACATCCCCAGAAGGTAAATTAATGGAGCTTTACTCATTGTAGGAAATAATCCTAGGCAGTTCAGGACGCCCAATGATTAAAAATATAAAATGCATCGCAAAGATCATCAGCCCATAGATTTTTGAGAAAATAAAGGCAGAATATACAGGAGTAAGTTACTTTAGCCAATGCAGAACTCATTATTTATTTAACGTTTCTATCAATATTAATCTCCAATTTATATTTATTTCAATAATTTCTCACCCTATATGGATATGTATTGCTCCAGTTTTAACTACACTGGCTCAAAACCTCATATTGGGAGAATGGGTAAAAATTAGAAAGTAGTTATTCAAAAGCTAAAAAGGTTTGGTCGAGATAGGGGGCTGCTGTTTCAACACAGCCGAGTGCACTTGTCTCACATGCTCAGTGTGGATGTTGAGAGTAATGTGCTTCTTGCAACACTGTAAAACCCACTTCCAGGATGACCGACTTTGCATCAAAATATCTCGTGTTTTCAGTTGGAATCATGCAAAATTATATATATTTATGGCTACATGTGTGGCAGGATATGACCTGAAGGTCAGTAACACTGTTTTTAGCACTCCTGAGTGACAAACTTGAGGGACAAAGCCATATCTCATGAAAGATATTGCAATTCTGCCTACTCTTTTGCAGAGTAAGGATTTTCTGGTTATGGGTGCCACTCACTTACTTCCACCTGTAATTTAACAGCCAAAACGCATAACCTTTATCCCTTACCCATATGTGTTCATGTTGTTTTGCGTTCATTTCATGGGCCGCTTTGGTGCATTAGAATAGGTGATGATTGGGGGTGGGTTGGGGTGGGTAGAGGTAGGGGGGCATATGCAAGTGAGCCCCCCTCCCATCCACTGCGAGAATAAAATAAATAAACAATGAATGGTCCACTCTTCTTGTGCGCCTCATCCCATCTCATGCATGGCTGCCAGTAATGGTCTGCTGGGTGTCAGCTTTTATTGGCACGGCACAAAGCAAGAGCCAAGGGCTTGGTGGCTTGACTCCACGCCGCAGACTCGGCCTGTGGATAAAAGCAAGCAAGATGCCTCAGTCGACCTCAAAGACTTAGTCATGTTGGGCTGGAACGAGGAAGTGCAGTGGAGAGGGGAGGGACTGAGGGCGCCGCTCCATGGGGCCGCCTCGGCGTTGCGACCTTCTGCACATGGAGTCGGGGAGAGTTGGAAGAACTTCATACTGCAAACTCAAGGAATAGCAGGTAAAGTGACTTCCAACGCGCTTTGTAGCTTCGCATCACTTTCAAGGGCGAGGTCAAGTCCTCATGGCTGAGCTCAGACTTGGTTTTTCAAGGTCTTTAGGGGATATGCACCTGCTGGAATAGGCTCCTCATACTTCGGCTGCAGGTGCGGCGCAGCATCAGATTCCGTCAGATGCTGCGCGATTCCATGCCGACACTAAACTTCAAACAAATAAACATAGCACATTGAGGATTATAAACTATATATGTATACATGAATATGTGTGTATGTATCTCCACATATATGTGTGTGTGTGCGCGGGTGCGGGCGCGTAATTGTATTGGATTAAATTAGAGAACCAACCATTTAATTAAAGTCATGGAATTGTTCCAATTTTCCACGTGCTACATTCTCTTTTTTGGATTGTGTGAGAAAAGACGTGTCTGCAATATCTGTCCAGAAATATTAAAAAATATGATTCTAACTTCTGCTTGCTCCCACTTGATAGCCTCATGAATGGTGACAATTTTAATTGCTGAAATACGCTTCATACTTAAAACCATTGCGATGCATCACCTGTTGCAGCAGCACTACGGAGACATTGATTTCATAGGCTGAGGCAATTATTTCATTCGTTATAAGTCGTAAAATTATAATTTTGCTATTTTATTATTTATTTAATTACACTAACAATATTCGATTATCCTACCTACGTGCACCATTCTAATACACAATTGTCTGCGGCTAAATACATAACGGAAGCACAACGTATGCAAAGACTTACCGCCCTACAATTATTTAAAGTAATCAAAACATGTGTTAAGTTTCCGCACGGTTAGCCTATGAATTCACCTCTGAGTTCATCTGGTAATTGTTGAAGGCTGTGCCGAAAGCGGAAAAGTCTCTCAATCCTTCAGGAGGCAAACTTTGCCGGAGGTGAACTGAGGAGGAAAGTTGCTCAGCAAACACACTACTGACTCTTTTATCTTTCTTTCGTTTTCCCCAATTTTCAACAGTTTGTAAATATTAGAAATACTGGTTGAATCCTGATTTTTCTTTACAGCAAGAGTCACTTTGTGGACGAAATATTTTATAGTACTGTTTTTAAGTTGAGCCAGCTAACTGTTTTGTATCGCTTTGAATGGTCATGTTTCCTCTTTTGATATAATTTCTATTTCAACAATAAAATTCAGTTTTAGAAATTATTCAAAAGAACTGAAGGAGTTTAAATATGAAATTGCATTAGATAAATATATTTGTTGTCGATTGTTGCAACTGCTTGATAGTTGGAAACGCACCTGCAAAAATCGGACTTGTTAACGTCACACACTGAAATAGAAGCGCAGAGAATCCGTCAGCAGATAAGTCATCTTTCTTGTCAGTAGAGACAGAACTGTGTGTGTGGGGGGGCTGCAGAAAAAGACAGGCAGTTATTAAAATTATTGTACCGTCTGAATAGCAGAGTAGTGAAGTGTGTCAGATGCAAATGAAGGAAACTTTTCCTTAGCATACCGTTACTCTCCTGTTGGGCCGTCAATAAGCTCAAAAGCACATCCCCCCCTCCCAGCGGACGTATGTTTCATGAATTACAGATGAGAATCTCTGAATGGACAAAGTTGCACATTACTTAGTTTTTTCGAATATTTCCCTTCCTTATAATTTAGAAAAAAAAGTGCCAACAGCTTTAGTACAATTACAAATACAGATATTCATTGCAGTACTGGTGAGAGGTGACAAACTGGAGTCTTTTAGCCTTTCTTCTATGTATGTATGTATGTATGTATGTATGTATGTATGTATATATATATATATATATATATATATATATATATATATATATATATATATATATATATATATATATATATATACACACACACACACACATATATAACATATAAACACACACCCATGCATAAATACATATTTACATATACACACATACTACACATACATACATATACACATACATACAGTATATAATTG
>CAAKHD010010881.1:0-38734 GCA_901007705.1 Fistularia tabacaria | reverse complement strand
TTTTTGTCATCCAATCTTATTCACACACACGCACAAACTCACGCACACACACACACACACACACACACACACACACACACACACACACACACACACACACACACAATACAAATAGGGAGGAGGACGTAGAATTCAACCCACAAGCCTCTTCCTGCCTCTCCTCACCTCTTGACACACTCAGACCAAAACTTTTCCAGCCCCCCTGCGGTCAGAACTCTTTACTGAGACATCTATTTTGCTGGGTAAAAGATTCCACTTGCCCCATTTCAAACTCACACTCACGCCATCACACTCTGACACACACTTATATTTGCATCATCACTCATTTCCAGGATATATACTCTCGTCTTTGTCCATATTAAGTTTTCATATTGAATGTAATATATAGGTATTGTATGTATATGTGGACTTGCTTTTGATTGTGAATGGAAGATGTGTCCACACAATGTCTCGTTCCTGCCAAACCTTCAAATTTCAGTGACATTCAAATAATTTATATGCATGGAAAAGAGCTTCTTTTTTTAAACTTTTTATAATATTACTTACTTTTTAAATACATTCATAATTTGAATTCAATGTCAAGTATATGGTAAAAGTACCAGCAACGCAAGGAAATATTATTTAAATGTAATAAAGAACATGATGATAGTATCACTGTTTCAGCAAAGCGATACTTCCTGAATATTTGTCATGCACCTTACTTTCCCCATACCTACACAAGTAGGCTCTGACTAAATATGGGATCTCTCTATTTTATCTCTGTGAAAGCGCTCTCCCCACCAACAAAGCCGTATTTCCCCCTACACCATCTGCCCGGAAAAAAAGGCGCATGAGAATATACCCCTCTCTGCATTCAACCTCCAACCTCCAGATGCTGAACGATATCGATACAGAGTTGGGCTCAGCAAAGTAGCACGCAACAACCCATGTTGTGCAGAACAAATCATCTGCACCAGTGAACTTTGCCCCCCTCCTTCTCTTCAGACTTGCATCCTGGGCGTCTGCAGTCCGCTGAGCTCCTGACTTGACTCCGCAAAATTCGACACATTGCGACATATCAGCCTGTCGCTTCCCACCATTTGCTCCAAATGTGTGGAGCCATCTGTCAGTAAAACAGGAAGGCCTAGGTTCCCCTTTTCCCTTGGGCTTGTTTCGTTATTTTCGGGAGCTTCACTTCTCCCTGCATGGTTGCTTGGACTGGGCAGCAGCCCCACCAAGGGCTTCTTGAAGTGGCGGAGCTAGGGCTGAGACTGTCAGGCCCATCTGCTGCAAGCTTGAGGGCCATCCATTATTAATGGGGCCATAAGCAGTGGTTACTCCTCAGATATGCAGCCCTGGCCGGAGAATTCATTCTGGACTCAACTGCCTTGTAAAAAAAAGAGAACGTCTTCGTCCTGCTTTTCTGTTTTCTTTTCTTAATCTCTTTTCTCTACACCTTCCTGTTGCTTTTGCTTCTTTGACCTCTTGCCCCCCATCACATTATACTTTTCTGCCCATCTCGCTGTCTTGGTGGCCCACTGTTTCTTTTTTTCCCTCTCCCCTTTCTTTGTTTCTGATTGTGTCTTGCATGCATCTGTGCTTAGACTGCGGGCTCACTGATGCATGCTTAGTAAATTAGAGAGAACACGAGCACCGATCAGCTGGGCACGGCAAACATCCATATCCTCAGTGACCTGGGGCCAGTTAATTTTCTGCTTAATTTTGCGGCAGTCAGTTTGCATTTTTGGATGATTACGTGGCAGGAAATTAACAATAAATAACAAATGTGGTCTGAAAGCCAATTCCCAGCAACCCCTTACTACTTGCAGGCCCATCAGCCAGAGCTGAGCCATTCTCCAAGCTCAGTCTCTCCATCAGACTTAATGAAAATGTCTGTAATTCTTTGTAATGTGACGTGGGGGGACATTGCAACTGTGACAAGAAAGTGATCTCACTCGGGTGACAGAGTGGGCCATGGAGCGTGCGACTTTACTCCACACAAGTCTTTATAATGTTTTTTTCCTTAGGCTGCACTTGATTAAATTCACGTACTTTTAAATATCCACCTCTCTTCTGTTAGAGTACTTGCAACGCATGGAGACAGAGGAAGCCCAGGAAATGGCCCAGATGCCAGGTAAACTATTACCAGATTGAGTCTTTGAGCACAAAAAACTTTCTTTACCTTAAGGCAATTTTCTTTCTCCAGAAATAGACTGGTCAGTTTTTTTACTTGGTGATTGATGGATGCTTGCTGCTGTGTATGTTAACCCAGGAAGGGATAGCCCCCCTACCAATGAAGCATCAGAGGAAGCTGAGGAGCCCATGGCTGTCCCAGAAGACTTGTCCAGCTCCAGCACTGCCCACCAGCAGAACAATAGAGTGGACAAAGGTATGAGGCAGTACCTGTACAAATGCACGCACTGGAAGTTAAAACATTGCAGGCAGAATTTAAAACTCAATTCAAAGAAGTGTGTAACTGCTGCATTAAGTGAAGCATATCAGTTTCCAAACGGTCCCAAAGCTGCCCAATCAGAGGTAGATTGTAGAATCAAAGCAATGTCAAGGGTAGATAAAAAAATAAGTAAATGGTTTATAATTTAATTCCTGGCACATCCAGTGGGAGATACATGATGCTCCAAATCGTTTAGAAAAATATGTTTTAAATCCACACAAGGACACATTTAGGTCATTGGCAGTAGTATGTCAAGAAAACATACTTTTGATCCATGGCATGTCATTCACAAGTCAAATCTTAAGGAATAGCTAATGTGACCTTGATCTGAGTTTGTGAACATCTAGCCAGGGGATATCACATTGAAAATAAAGATGGAGTCTGTGAGGGAATTCACATCTGAAGGGTATATTTATATCAAGCCCCTAATAGTGTTGGTGTAGCAATGCAAGAATATAGTTTCCCAAAATTAATCTATTTTCATATAATCACTGTTTGTCACTTAAAAATGTATTCATTTATTTCACATAAGTCAGAATGGACTTATTTGATCATATCAAAAATGATATGACTTTTGTGGAAATTGTTTAAAATTAGGACACCCCAATCAGAACTTATAAATAAACATAAAACAGCAAATAATCAAAAATAAACTCCAAAAGACAACTCAGGCTATCTGAAAATACCTTTGTTTACAGAGGTCGTGGTGGAGAATTATTTTTTTCTCTTTCCTTTTTTGAATTTTTCAAATCAACATACACACACTATTTTTATGAACAATCTTAATGTGAATTCAGTTCATAAAAAAAAAGAAAAGAAAAGAAAAGAAAAGAAAAGAAAAGAAAAGAAAAGAAAAGAAAAGAAAAGAAAAGAAAAGAAAAAAGAATCACCACCCGCATTTTGGAAACTAAATCAGCAGCAACAATCAGTCCAGTAAAAACATAGTGGAACATAAAGATTGTCATTTGAATTATGTCATTATTTTAGTAAAATCTCAACAACAAAAAGCTAACCAATTTTGAAAACTTTTAATGAGTTGAGATGACAAAAATTTTGAGATCACATTAAGATATAGCTGAATGTATCTCTCTCTCTCTCTCTCTCTCTCTCTCTCTCTCTATATATATATATATATATATATATATATATATATACACACACACACACACGCACACACACAGAAGGCGGCATTTTCATCATTTTAGTTTCTCTGGAAAATGAATATATCAAAATGATTGTCTAAATACATATCCCAAAAATAGGTATGAGACAGGCCTTTAGAACATTAAATATGCTAAGTATCAGGAAGAGTGTTCTTATAGATTTTTTTGCTTATTAATATTGTCATCTTTGGTGCTTGACTCGGGAGCCTCAGCAATCCTAAAAGTTTTTTTTCATCTTACCCAGGTAATGGCAAAGATTAGCCGAGCCAAGTCAAAAAATAAGATATGAGAGGAAACTGAAATAGGATGTGCAAGAGTTTCCTAAGAAGAACTTGCAGTCAGACGGTTTCAACACTCCTGGAGATAAAGAGCTCAGGAACAGAGCTGAGCTCATGAGATCAACACATCACAATGCACCTGCACACACACATGCAAACGTGCGCACACACACACACACACACACACACCCACACACACACAAACACACGCATGCAAACGCAACCACATGCGCACACACACACACTGACACGCAAACACACAGGACTATGCACACATACATATACATGCATATGAGAGTTCCCTTTCTATAAGATCACTGGCAGGTATTTATGTGATGATGTCTGATGGAGGTACAAACGGGAGAAAAACTTCAAATATTTGATTATTTGAATTTACCTGGCACAAAGTGATACATTTTAATAAAGGGTTCTGTTAATTTCCTGCACTTTTTATGGGTGTGTGTTCTTGCATTTGTGTGTGTGCATGCATGTGCATGTGTGTGTGTTCGTGTGTTTCTATATAGGGACAGAGACAGAGTAAGAAGGGAAGTGTAAGTATCTTGCACATCTATGCATCACTGGGTCTTTGATAAAAGCCAGTTATAATTATCACTCAGGATCATGAGATACTCAGTTCTCTGTTGTGAAAAAGGCCAGAAGCAGGGGGACCATATATGGGACATGGGACCTCTAAGTACCGAATGCTCAAAACCTCAAACCAGGTTGTTTCCTGTTGAAAAGCAATCTTCACAGCCAAGGATCAACATTGTTGCTTTGTGTTCTCATTGCAGCAATCCACAAATAATGCTGTCTAAATGTTTATATGACTGTTTTTTGCTAACATTTTTGCAATACATTGTTAACTTGTAATTTGGTTCTATCATCTTGTTATGGCTTAGAATAAATCTAAACCCAAGGTTCTTTTAAATTTCAATGGATAAAACCTGTCTGGGAAAAAAAAATCTAAAGCAATTTAAAAGAATTGAGGTTTGTATGAGAATTGAATTTACTTTTCCTACAAGTCGCGTCTCTGATGCAGTTTAACACATGTAGTTCCTACTTGCAAAAAAGGTTATTTTCAGGCAGTGAGAGCTCTATAACAGGAACCACCAGAACTCTCTCTGTGTCTCCACACTGCAAACGAGAGCTCACACAGAACTTACTTCCTATATCTGCTGTCTATCACTAAAAATCCACAAGTTCAGTTTTTTATTTGTTCTCTCTATGCTGTTTCTATGCCTTGATGATTAATTCCACACCCCATTGCAATCAGATGAGGCTGCCATTTGCTTTAGTGGCATGTGGTTTGTTTGTCTTTGTGATTTGACACTTCCCAAAAAAAGCAAATCAGGATACGTAACCCTGAGATATATGATATAAAGAAAAAACTTTCTTCCTTCTTCCAATTCAGACCTAACTTCCCCATATCCATGAGAAGTAGGTGTCAGAAGAGCTCATGGTTCCCTTCTGTCTGATTCAGCTGATGAAACTGACTGATAAACAGCTCATATGTATCTTTAGATAGAGACTCAGCAGCACAAACAAATAGTTCAGGCTTTTGTAATATAGTCTTGGATGCTTTAACATCATGGCCAGTGAGCTAAAGTTTTGAATGCCTTTTAAAGATTTTAATGATTGTACAAATAATATGACCAAAAAAATTGTTGATTGCAATTTTGTAAATTTCATGAGCAGGACGGAAGTAGTTCCACAGTCTGCAAATATGACAAAATTCAATGATCCTCATTTTTTATCACAACTATGTTACTGTTACCCATGCTTGAGATGCCGTAAATGTAAGATTTAGCTATCTGCTTTACAAAATAAAATGCATCTGATACAGATGATGTCTGTATCGCTATGAGGATCTTTCGTCATACAGAGATTATATTGCAAACAAACACCTCCACCTCCTGGCAGCCCTCATCTGTTGCTGCCAGGTCCCAGTCACTAGGCCAACTAGTAGCTTTTTATCAGAATTAAATTAATTTAACTCTAAAATGAATAAACATATACAACTGAAAATAAATAACTGTAAATGTACAGATATCAAATAAATTTAGAATAGCTGTTAGGGTGACAGATTAAAATTTTAGATTTTGTTTTAGTAATCATGAAAATAACAACAATAAAGCAGCTTGGTACTGTATTATTAAGTAATGGAGATTTCATAAATGTTGAATAGAATGGATGAAATGGGTTATTTAAGTTAAAAAAGCCACTATTATATGTCTCCTCTGTGCCACAGATATGTGGTGGTAATGAAATAGTTGGATGGGAGGTCTGTGGACATGTACATGGGTCTTTTTTGGGGTTAAACAAACATACTAAGTCATTCAAGTTCCACTGCAGCATAGTATTCTCAAAATATTGGTGGCTGAGGCCCTCAAAAATGCATCATTTATCCAAACTGTATTGTAATTAAATTCCAAATGTACTGGTTGTTCATGTGTTATTCCATCATAACACATTACACTGAAACAGACCTTGAGCATTACCAAAGCCTCCCTCTCTGATGTGCCCATGACTTATCCATGAGTGTTATCTCATCAGTTCAGCAAAATAGCCACAAATGTCACAATTCAACACGGGATGAGATTTCTTGCCCAACTGGTTGATCTAGGTATCTGTGGGAAATTGTTGAATTGGTTCATGTGATTCTATTGTTAGTCAGCTCTCATGCTTTGCTCTACCAAAGTCTTTACAATTTTTTTTTTTACATCTGAGATAATTTGCTCTCAGTGTCTCCTGCAACAAAACACGATCCTGTTACAGTTACAGGTTGTTTTACAATTCCTTCCCCGTGCTTCCCTTTCTGTCACTTCTCCATACTTCTTGGTATTTCAGTTAGACACAGGCCCTCTTTCTGAAGCTTCCCCTTTTCCATAAATTCCTATATTTCATGATTTCCACTTCTTCCTCTTTGGTTGCACAAACAGATTGGACGCATGGGGAAATCAGGCCAAAACCCAGACATGCAAACCACAGAATGGAGGCTGTGGGACTTGCCTACACTCTTAAATGTTTCTTCAGTTCCTTGGAAAGAAAAGAGGGAGACAGTGGTTCAAGCATACTTCTCATTTCTTGGGAACACTGAAAACCAAAATGGAAGGCAGGCTTTTTTGTTTGCAGTAATGTTTGTAATGTAAAGTAGTTTAAATCTGCACTCTATAAACAATTAATGATATGCAATGTAATTAAATTTGTTGAACAATTAAAATTAACAAAAGTGAGTGTGTGCGCATCACACTTTGCCTTCACTAGTTTAACACTTCTTCTTGACTGTTTCCTGTTTATCTCGCTTTCATTTGTTTCAATTGTGATGGTGTGAGATGATTTATATGCTTCTTCATCTCATCGCTCACATCCTCAAACTCTACATGTCAATTGTACGAGGTTGCTTTTTAGAGAAATTTCCCATATTGCATTTATTAAAATGGGTATGACAGTAAGAAATAGGATATATTTAAAACAACCAGTAGTTTTATATTTTTATGAGTAACTCAACAAATACAGGAAAAACACAAATTTTGCTAACAGCATTTATAAAAACCCTCTAAAGAGCCCAAACAGAAAAACAAATGAAAGAATGAGGATGCAGAGAACAATTTAACTTAATTAAATATGACTTAAGGGATCCATTAATTTATTCAAATTTGTGAAAATGAACCAGTTAACCAAAAAAAAAGCAATCAGAAAAGGGTAGACTTAGGGCTTATGACACAATGATTTTACCAGGAAATTAGGACAGCTGAATGACCTACATTTTATAGAAATGTAAAAACGTCACGGTTTTGAAACTAAAAATTATTCATGGCTGCATGTTGAAGACAAGGTGTAGGTAAATATGTCGCTCCATCACACTTTTCTCATGTCACTGATAAATTGCCCAGCATGTATGAAAAAACCTTGCTCGTATTCTAAACCGTGGCCCCCCTTACCCTCTTTTCCAGCCTGTAACATTAAAGTTGAGGCTCGCAGTGATGAGGAGAATGGGCTGGCCTGTGACATGAATGGCGTGGAGGAGGAGGAGTGCGCGGAAGACTTGCGCGTGGTCGATGCCTCGAGGGCCAAGGTGAACGGCTCACAGCCGAGCCCTGAAGCCAAGGCCTTCTCCTCAGCCGGCGGTATCCGCCTGCCCAACGGAAAGCTCAAGTGCGATATCTGTGGAATAGTTTGCATTGGTCCCAATGTGTTGATGGTGCACAAGCGAAGCCACACTGGTAAGCCATCTGCAATACTTCTTGCCCTTACTTCGCACCCATGTTTGTTGTGAGTTTGAGGATGAGGATGGATGAAGGGTAGCACGTTGTCTGCCGTGGCTTCTGCTTCTGAGTGTTAAAGAAGAGAGCTAACGGCCTCTTTTCCAGTTTCTGCGATGCTGAGTTGATGCATGTCTTTGACAAAATGCAAAGAGCAGGAATAAACTTCAGCTTGTTTTTAAAACAGGTTTTCAGGTGGATTTGTGGTTCCATCTTTGATTGGCTTCACATCCATCGACCTTCCTCTCATGTCAAATGCACTTTTAGCAAGCTGTTGGCATTCATTATTGCTTGTCTAAATGACTACGAATTAACACTGTACAAGAAACTGTAACTGATTCAATTATTAAAAATATCTTGGTGTGAAAAATTGAAGGAACAGGCCCAAATTAAACAGAATCCCAGCTGAGCAACAATTATCTGGCTATGAAAATGTTTTTCAAATTTCAAAATTGATATTCTGTTATGATGTATAATGAACCACTCGTGGGGAACATTAAAGAAAATACAACAAAAAAACCCTAACTGTCAAGCTTTAGAAACTAATGAAACTGAAAATGGAAGAAAGGAACACTAGACTGATGTAAATGCAAAAGAAAGTACAATAAAGGATATAATGAAGTGCCTCCTATTTAAATAGAAAATATTCTGCGCTGAGACTTTGCTCCTGAAATGCATTTTTAATGAATTTTCCTTTCATATATTTTTGCTGCTTCACTGGTGACTCTTATTTTATGGGCGGCTTTTGAAAAAAAGGCAATATTAAAACGTTCTCAGAGAATGCCACAACACTCAGAGAGGCTGGATATTGGTTTATTCCAGACGCGCTGATCAGGAAGACTGGCTCTCAACACAAAGCGTTTCCTTCACTTTATTCAAATGAGGCTGAATTTGCATTGTGAAGTACCGCTCTTATTTTAGAGACGAAGAAGAGGAAAAAATGAGATTTTCAGATCAAATTGACCTAGGCAATGGTGCATTACGGAACTGGCAGGCTGAGTCTGAAAGGCTCTTGTTCGATCAGAGCTCCAGAGAAGGTGGGGCAGGGGGAGCACAGAGAGATGGGGTGTCACTTTGTAGTAAAACCCTCCCGGGTGCTGGGGAATCGCTCCCTGCCCTCGGGGACATTCTGTCATCGGGGTTGTTTTGGCACATGTGAAGCTTGTAGTGTCAGTGAAGGCATCACTTAAAAAGATAAGGGGCAGCAGGGCCTTAAAGCTATCAAACTTCCTGTGAAATATACAACTATGTATTTTTCCATTTTTTCCACTGTGTTTCAGCTGCCCTCTTTTACATCAATATTTGTCTGTTGTGATTCTCCTCAGGAGAACGTCCCTTCCAGTGCAGCCAGTGCGGTGCTTCTTTCACCCAGAAAGGGAACCTCCTGCGTCACATTAAACTCCACTCCGGGGAGAAGCCGTTCAAATGTCACCTGTGCAGCTACGCCTGTCGCAGGAGGGACGCTCTCACTGGACATCTCCGCACCCACTCCGGTGAGAGAGCAGAGTTAAGCACACTTTTACCCTCAAAGCCTGGATTCCAAAACTTCCAGGTCCTGATCACCAAAATGGGTGTCTGTGATCTGCAACCCCCATTTCTGATGTGGTTGAAACATTTAAGTGTGCTAAAACAGGTACATCTAATTTTCATACGATTATAGAAATAATGAATAAAACTGTTACTGAAATACGAACAATTCTTGATTTTAGGAAATGTCATTTTCTTGAGTAATAGACAGTACTAAATTCTGATATTTCTAACGATATCTTTCAACTTATTTTGATTTTGAGAACTCATGTAACGACCTCTGTTTCTGTTCCACAACCTCTGTTTTGCCTCTTCTTGTAACACCTAAAAACATTTTTAAAAAGTCTAAAGTTCTGCAGTTCATGAAAGGAGTAAGAAGAAGTTCTCAAGGTGCCAACATGGTGTCGCTTTTTAACGCAACCTTTTCAGAAATGAGGGTTAATGATAATTTAAGAAGCACTTTGTGCTCAGAATAATCTTGTAACAAAAGATCAATATATATTTAGTGCATAAAAGCGAGTGATTTCATAAAAATCTATTTTCAGTAGATTACCATTCTAGCATACTGCAAAGTTTAAAATTGATAATTTAAGATATAAACCCATTTAATTTCAATTTCAATTTTTAAGAAAAAATTTCCAAAAAAGCAATTGCAATTCTTGTAAGATGTATGCAGATTAATACAATGCCCTTGATCGATAGCAGCAGATGGTTTTAAGGACTTTATAATCCAAATCCCTATCATGACTTTGTGTCATTGTGTCATTAATCAATATAAATTTTAGTTTTATGTTAAGGATATAGCTATGGCCTATGAAAAAACATTGGCAAGGAATATGATGTGATTGTGGATCATATCAAAGGCAATAGTCAGTAATCACTGACAATATCAAATTTCAATCACAAACCTTTGATCAGATACTAAATATGTTTTCATTATTAGTTTAGATTAAAAAAATTACACAGCAGATGATTTAATTGTATACTTAAAGATTAAATTAGAATATGTTAAAATACATTTCTTCTTCTTCTTTTCCTTTCGGCTTTTCCCTTTTCAGGGGTCACCACAGCGAATCAATCTCCTCTATCTAACTCTATTCTCTGTATCCTCCTCTCTCACACCAACTACCTTCATATCTTCTCTCACTACGTCCATAAATCTTCTCTTCGGTCTTCCTCTAGACCTCCTGCCTGGCATCTCCCATTCCAGCATCCGTCTACCAATATAGTCCCGATCCCTCCTCTGTACATGGCCGAACCATCTCAGTCTGGCTTCTCTGACCTTCTCTCCAAAATATCTAACATGAGCTGTCCCCCTGATTGACTCATTTCTGATCGTATCCATCCTTGTCACTCCTAAAGAGAACCTCAACATCTTCATCTCTGTTACCTCCAGCTCCGCCTCCTGTCTTTTGTTCATTGCCACTGTCTCCTAACCATACAGTATTGCTGGTCTCACCACTGTTTTGTAAACCTTTCCTTTCATTCTAGATGAAATTCTTCTATGTTAAAATAAATTTAATTTTCATTATTATTATTATTATTATTATTAATGCTCATGAGAAGAAAAAATGGGGATTAATTAATGAATGTGAAACTGATAATGATAAGAATAATAATTATCATCATCATCATCATCATAGTAAAGTAACCATTGATTTATCTATTTGTTTGTTTGTTTAATTTTTTATTCTTCAACATGTCATTTAATATCATTATCAAGGATGCAGTTGTTGCAATCAGAAAGTAATTTAATGAATAAACCTTTCCTTTTATAATGAAATTAATAAAAATTTTAATGTGCAAGTCTTTGAATTTCATTTTTATTCCTTTTTGTACTCATTCATTCATTATCTATACCACTTATACTGCACTTGAAGTTCGCAGAGGGACGAGAGCTTACCCCAGCTGTCATGGGGGAGAGGAAGAGTACACCCTGGACTGGTCACCAGTTCATTAAAGGGCCCCATATAGACACATACACTCATTCACTCCCTCTTGTTCACACGACTGGGCAATTTTGGATCACCAATTAACCCATCTTGTGTTGTTGGCTTGTGGGAGGAAACCGGAGAACCAAAAGGAAACGCATGCAGACAAGGGGAGGACATGCAAATTCCATATGGAAAGGTCCTCTTTCAGATTCAAACCAGAACCTTCTTGCTGTGAGGGCTATCCACTGCACCAGCATGCTGCCCATTCCTTTTTTATATAAATTAATCATCCATCCATTAAATTAATTGTATCTTCATTCCATCTTTTCTTTTCTTTTCTTTTCTTTTCTTTCCTGCTCAACTTTTTAAAATCAAAAACGCTGCATTTTCCTGGAATGTTAACCAGGAATGTCTGTGGAGGTTCTCAGTCATCAAGGTCATGATTGATTCTTGTTACAATCTTCTTCTCTCAGCAATTGGACTTGATTTTCTTTAAAGAAAATCAAGTCCAATTGCTGAGAGAAGAAGATTGTGACAAGAGTTGAGGAGGAATGTTGCTTCCAACGAGAAACAATTTTTAATAAATCAAGAACTCCTCTGTGTGTTGTTGGGCTAACTAAGATAGTGGCATTTGTTTTTGCACAGTTGGAAAACCTCATAAGTGTGTATACTGTGGGCGGAGTTACAAGCAACGGAGTTCTCTGGAGGAGCACAAGGAGCGTTGTCACAATTATCTACAGTACATGGGGCTGCAAAACAGCATCTACACAGGTTGGTGGTTGCTCACATTCCGTCTCAGCCATGTCTGATGAGATACTTTAACCTGACCATACCATTCTCCATGCAGACTACAAAGTTATGAGTTTTCCAAAAAGTCAGGTTAAAGTAATAACACTGCTGTATGATTATAGTTGTTTTTGATAGGCACTTACCACTTGGATTTACTAGAATTGGAAAAAAGTTTTCCGTTCTGTATGCATGAACAAATTCTTTATTTAAAGACCAAGTGCTTCACATGTGTCAGAGTCTCTCTAAGAAAAAAGACAGATGTTTAAATTACTGTTGACAGAAAAAGCCCTCTCATAACTGCTCATCACTTAAAAACATATTCTGACTGAAATATACTTCTCTGTCTTGCTTTCCAGTAGTAAAGGAAGAAAGCAGCCAGAGTGAACAGAGGGAAGACTTAAGCCAAACAGGATCTGACAGAGCCTTGGTGCTAGACAGATTAGCTAATAATGTAGCTAAGCGTAAGAGCACAATGCCACAGAAGTTTGTGGGTAAGGGGTTAAAATCTGCTTCCTTTGTATGAATACACTGTTGTTCTTGTGGCTGAAAAACAAGTGTAGCTGCTGCACCCTGTAGACAATGCTGCCCTGAGTGTAGTCTCAGGTGGCACCTCAATTTTGAGGTGCCACTGTGACTCTGTGGAATGCTCTTCAAGAAACATTAAGAAAATACTTCCCAATTAAGAATGTTCTTGCCACAGCTCATACCTTTAAAGTATTTATTTGTCAAATCAATGTTAAAAGTGTAAAAAAAATCAAGAAAACCACAGAGCTCTCCAAACCAGTAAGACTTATATTATAATCTCAAAACTATGTGGTTTGAAAGAAAATAATATAATGACAGGAGAGTATTTTAATGATTTATTCCTAATTCCTGAAAATCATTTTTACCTTAAACAATTATCTAATTTTCATATGATGTTTACCTTATACATAGGATGCTGAGGTTGTTAGAGAACAATCTAAAAATGTATCCAAATATGTGATAAATCAATGATGAAATAAGAAAAAATGATAAAGAAATCATTCATAAAAGAGAAAAAAATTCTTATCTTTACAAATGTGTGTATTTGTGTGTGTGTGTGTGTGTGTGTGTGTTTGTGTCTGTGTGTATTTGTGTGTGGGTGTTAAAGGCTTGTGCTTGTACCCAAACTGTGGCCAGGGAAAACTTAGTCCACAATTGTTATTTTCTTTGTATTATTTCTTTCTCTTTTTTTAGTCTTGTCTTGTCCTGTACATTTATTATGATTCAAATAATGATACCACCTACAGTAATAATTTCAGAGAGAGGGGCAGGCTGAGTGTGAAGGTACTGAATGTACAGCGCATAGGTTCTGGTAAGCCACATATGCCTTTCTTCCATCTGTGTGGCCCCCAGGGGATCAGCGTTTGTCAGACCTCTCCTACGATGGAGGATCAAGTGAGTTGATTCAGCCGCATGTCATTGACCAGGCCATTAACAGTGCCATCACCTACCTTGGGGCTGAGTCCCTCCGTCCTCTGGTCCAAACCTCTCCAGCCTCATCTTCCGATGTTGGCGCCATGTATCCACTCCACAAGCCTCCACCTGAGGGCCACACGGCAACAGGCCACAGCTTGTCTGCCAAAGACAGTGCGGCTGAGAACCTTCTTCTCCTCTCCAAGTCCAAGTCCGCATCCAGTGAGAAGGATGGCTCTCCCAGCCATAGCGGCCAAGATTCCACTGACACAGAGAGCAACAATGAGGACAGAGCAGGCGGTGCTGCATCAGGCCTCATCTACCTGACCAACCACATCAACCCTGGTGTGAGGAATGGTGTGTTGCCCCTGGTAAAGGAGGAACAGCAGAGGCAGTATGAGGCCATCAGGGCCAGCATGGAGATGGCTTCTGAAGGGCTTAAGGTGGTGACGGCAGGTGGTGAGCAGGTGAGGGCATACCGTTGTGAACACTGCCGTGTTCTCTTCCTGGACCATGTCATGTACACCATTCACATGGGCTGCCATGATTTCAGAGACCCCTTCGAGTGCAACCTGTGTGGCCACCGCAGCCAAGACCGTTATGAGTTTTCTTCTCACATAACACGAGGGGAACATCGCTACTGAGCAAACATACTCTTAGAAATGAAAGAAATGCATAGAAATACATAGTGTCAAAAATACACTGTTGATGTGTGAAAGTGTTTTCTACAGAGTATGCATGTTTGTTGAAGACAAATTAATACAGATTATTTTCAGTTCAGGTAATAAGATTAATGCAACATTTTAAGGCAAGGTGTTCAACATGGTGTTCACTGAGGACATTGTCAAGTTTTATATTGAATTAATGATCACTTGTTAATTGTATAAAGTGTATAAATGTGTCTCTTCTGTTCCAAAAACCAGGCAGCATTTTATTCAAGTTTCAGGATTAAGTCAAAATATTCTGAAGTTGTTGAATTCACTCAATTATTTGAAGAAACAGTGGACTTTGGTGCAAACAAAATATGGTTATAGAACTAAATAAAGAAATAGCAGTCATTGTAGATAAAGCCAACTGTTCTATTTCACCTTCAATCCTTACTTCATGTACTTGTACCAACCTATGTATTATTTATATTACATTTACTTGGCTGTCTGTTTTTTTGTATTTATTTCAATGATTGATGTTTGTCTGTAGGTTAGTTAACAAAAACTGCATCTACTTCTGTTCAACTGTACTAAAGGTGTTTAAGGTGAAACATGAAGGCTGCTGGACGTTCAATGTCAACTCGGTCTTTCACCAGTAATCGCAAAAAGTAACTTCGCTCCAAGATCGAGAGGCAAATGAAGTCTGAAGGGAGCTTAATGCTTGCAAAAAAATAATAAAATATATTTTATATTTGCCTGCAGTGTAAAGGCGATTTTTTGATGTGATGAGAGGCAAACTGGAAATTTACACTATGAGAAGGTTCTTTAATGAAGAGGGAGCTGCCAATAAAGAGGGATGTCTTTGAATTCATATGGTAGTTTTCATATTATCGCAATGAGGTTTTAAATAATAAATGTAATTTATGGAAAAGGAGACCCATTTACTGTAAATAACAATGGGTGTTAGCAGAATCTTTCCCTGAATTGAACCAAAGAAATATGGAAATTTGATCTCGCTCCAAGGAACCAGGTGAAATAATTAAGTTCATGTCACTCAGGACCCTGCCCATTCCTGCAAATCAACATAACAACTCAGACAGACTGAGTGACAGGCATTTGCGAACAAACTGCAAAAGCAATAAACAAGCTATAACTAAAATAACTGTGAATAAATGAATATAAAATTATGGTTCCATGTTGTCACATCTGACAAAAAAGGGTTCATTTTTAATGCTTTAATTCTAAAACGAAAATCCCCTTTTTTTTCAGTTTTTATACCACTCAATATGCCGAACCTTTCCCTTTCCAGAAAACCGTGTGTTAAAATTATGGTCTCAAGGGAGAAAATGAAAAGGCACAAACAAGGAAGGGTTTGTAGGAGCATGAAGACATGAAGACACCAGCAAGTGCCAGATCTTCGACCTGGGGAGGCCTGGGCTTCCAGGAGGAAAAGCGACAGTAGTGGGGAAAAAGTGTATCAGGCAGTGGAACAGAAGGCAGGATGGGCTCTAAGGGCCAAACCTGTCTTAAGAGGCTTGGGAGGGAGGAGGAAGGAGCCCAGCAACTTTGTACGACGGCAGTCTTTTCCAGATGGCTACAATGTGATTTAGCAGAAACGGGAAGCAGCTGTGGCCCACACTGAGGCCCCACGCTTGAGTAGGAACCAACAGGGGAGAGAGGGCATTTGCATGATGGGGATAATGTGGCCAACCCACTCTGCCCCTGCCAGGATCCTAGATCTCACTTCTCCTTTCAGACAGTTGACTGAATCACATAAATCCAGGTGTGCTTTTCACAGCATCCAGCAGCTTCAAGATGGCTGTGCTCAAGGATTTTTTTACAAGTTAAGGGTCTGGGATGTTGGAAATGACAAATATAATGCAAGTTTTACATATTTGGTGAATTTTACAAATGCACTTTTTTAAAGATTAACATAAAATGATTCCTCTCCGGATCCAATAGACATGGACATCTTAGACTTGAGCCCCCACCCACACTAATGTAAGAAGGGGTAGAGGCAAACAAATGTTTTGAAAACGCACACACACATAAATAGAATTCAATGACAATATAATATCTATACCAACTTGTTTTTATTGGAACTTTTTTTTTAGTTTTTCAAAAATAAGCCGTTCTTTTTTATAACATGATTATTAGTGTAACCCTCAGGTAATTTCTTGCAAACTTACAAATATAATTCTTTCACATTCACCAGTGATATTGCTTTGAAGTTGTCTCTCTCATGAATTCTTGAAGATAGGATCACAGAAAAGTCTGAACATCAAAAACAAACAAACAAAGAAAAAATTGGAAAAACAAAAAGCTTCATGTGGGAAGGAGTTAAATTGGTTCTATGTTTATTGGCCCTATTTAAATTAGTTAATAAACAGTACAATTGACAAGAATGCCGAGATTATAATCCTTTCCAAATAATTTTAATTGACCAAGACAGACATTTCCTTATCGTGCGGGTGATTCAATATAATTATTGTTTTCCATCCAAAGACTTTAGATGTTGAGTTGAAAAGACCTGAGGATACTCACGCAGTTAAATATTTTTTGTTTGCCGCTTTATCTCTCTATCTTGTTTTAGTAATTGAGATTGTAGTGTCAGTTCTAGTGGAAACAAAATACAACAAAATAACAAAATAAATTGGTACAAGATCCATATACGATATTTTAGACTTGACACTATTGTAGCTGTCGATGGCACTGTGTGTGTGTGTGTGTTTATGAATATGTAAACATTGTTGCACAGCCAAATTGAAATTAAGAGACAAGCCACCACCATATGGCTGAGTTTTCAGTCCATCCTCTGTAGACTTTATGGATCCCACCAGCACTACAGGAATTCTGCACATCTGTCCCGGTCCAGCTGTGACAAGACACACACATGAGGGGGGCTGTGTGACCACTTTCACTGCTGGCTAAACCAACAAAGTTTAAATACAGTGGCCAACCACACAAGTCTAAAATATTTATCAGGGACTGGACAAAAAGATGAAAAATATATGAAGGCCTTTTTTCATGGTCTTCCAGATATGTGAAGATTGTATCATTAAAATTACATGATAATTTAATTTCACATGCACAGCCTCTATAATTGTCCCCTCAATAGCCCTGTGTATGACCAGTGAGACTCTGAAAACATATTGGCAAAAGAGATGTCATCCGCTGCAGGACCCGTTTTATTAAATTAAGACTGGTTGCTGAGAAATTGCAAGAAGAGGTATAGAATTCTTAAATGCATCAGAAAGGAACTTTGGCAGCTATGGGAAATATGTTTACTCAAGAGTGCAGTAAAACATACCTTTATTTAATCTAAAGACACCAGATATATTTCAGTATATAGTCAGTGATGTTAAGTAAGCAGTGTTCTTAAGTAAAATTATGACATATTGATTTTTTACTTCATTTGTTGAATAGATATTGTTTATGTATATATTTTGCAGTTAACAATTGATGTATTCAAAGTGTCTCAGATTAGCTCCACGCCGCTCTATAATGGATTGGTTTGTCATTCAGACAAATCAGACTGTAATATAAAGCAGTCAACAGAGTGAATACTTTTACTTTGTAGATTTTGCAGATCTGTCTGTAGTTTCATTCAAGTGCCATTTTGAATAATTCAGTCTTACGTGGAATTGAGGGAACAGCATTTCTTAATTTCCTTTCTTAAGTGTTTTGTCCCTCCCTGATTGTGTTGCAGTAAGATGCAGCATGTTCCTGTTGAGTCCACTGCAAGTCTTACAAATAGGAAGGACGGCAACAGGGCAGTTTCTTTCCATAACATGAGACACTGAATTCTCTTAATGTTGCCAAACTTCTGTATATTTAGGAGAATTTCAGGACCATAAGACTTCAACATTTCGACACAGTGAGAGAGGAGTTGGCTGAAGTAGTGCACACACTGCCCTCTGTGGGTATTAACTGCAGGCACGCAAACTATTGCTGCATTGCACTTCCAGTCCATTAAAACAAGTTCAGGACATGTGTAACTACAATCTAGGTCATGACAAATATATTTGGTGGTGTCATGTTAAGGGAGACAGTGAAAGAAATTTACGATTACAAGGAATGGAAATTCAACAGGTATGGAGCCAGTGAATTGATTAGTTTCAAACCACTTAACTGACAGCAAATTTGGAGATACGGCAGAAATGACCTGTTCAAATCAAATATCAAGACATGAAACCAAAATGATCCAGTTCCGATTAATCACACTACTTATAGTAAGTGTTTTGGTCAATTTGCCCTTCCTGTTATAGTTGGTTGATATGTTTAGATTCATGAAATTTGATTATCTTAAAATTATTTATTGCTGTGCTATAACACAATAGCAGAAAACTTCTCACATCTCTTGTCCAGAAGTGATGCGTTTTTGAAAAACAGGATGACAAAAGACTCTCTGACATCACCGTCCACATCCAAATGTCTTGTTCCACTCTTCATACAGTTCCAGATCTTTAGAGGAGACACTGGGTCGTACATTCTTCAGGGCTTCTTCGAAGTCGCTGTACAGGATAGGGCGCACCTGCTCAGCAGTGATGGTAGTGATGTCACTGAGCTTAATGCTGCGGATGGGCCCAAGTGCTGCCTCTCGACACAGCTGAGTCATATCAGCTCCAGAGAAGCCTTCACTTGCCATCACTATGCTCTCCATCTCCTCCTCTTTCAGCTGGTTCTTCTCTCGAGCCATGAGGTTGGTTACTATCTGCTGCCGAGCAGTTGCTGCTGGGAGGGGGATGTATAACCTCTTCGCGAGACGTCTACGGGCAGCCTCGTCAATTTCTTGAGGTCGGTTGGTAGCCCCCACCACCAAGATACGGTCCTCTGCTGCTGTGGCTGCTCCATCCAGCTGAACCAGAAATTCAGTCTTTATCCTACGAGAAGAGTCGTGCTCCCCATCTGTCCGTTGGGATAACAACGAGTCAATCTCATCAATGAAAATAACGGCCGGCTGGTGACAGCTAGCGATGGCAAACAATGCTCGTACCATTTTTTCCCCGTCACCAACCCATTTGGATGTAAGGGACGATGCACTGATACTGAAGAAGGTGGCCCCTGATTGGCAAGCGATGCATTTTCCGATCAGAGTTTTCCCAGTTCCCGGGGGTCCAAACAACAGAATCCCTTTAGGTGGACCTCGGAGGCCTGTGAAGATATCAGGGCGCAACATAGGCCAAACCACAATCTCCTTTATAGTTGTCTTGGCAAACTCTAAGCCTGCAATGTCATCCCAGACCACAGGGGGTCCATGGTCCATGATCTCACTCATGATTAGGTCCACAATCTTCGGCTCAAAGTTTTTTAGCCGCTCATCTACAATTTGTGGTTCCTGATTAGAGTTATGCCCTGCCCCATCCTCTTCCTCCTCCTGTCGAGGCATAGGTGAGACAAATTTAGAAAATGTACCTCGAGGTCGATTCGAGCCCAGGGATTTTTTCTGAGTTGCTGCCACCCCAGGGGCCTGACTACGTTGGGGATGATGGGAAGGTTTTTTCTGTTGATCAACAATGAGCTGCTCATGAGCGGTTTTAAATTTATTGACAGCTCTTGGGGCAGAACATGCTTGACCTTCATGCCCCCTATCACCATCACTAACTTCTGAGTTGTACCCATTCTTGCTCTTCAATAGATTGGAGGCAGGGAGGCAGGGAGACTGATGATACACACACCCTTCAGGGCCTCTTGTCCTTTTGGCAGAAAATCTGTTTGTTAGGTTACAGAGGGAGTTGCACACCACTGTTTTAGACTGTGGTGTTGCAGAGAGTTTGGAAAGTGTGTTCTTTGATCTGGTAGTCAGCAGTGAAGCAGAAAGAGAGCTGCTTCTGCTCTCTTGTCCAACAGATATGTTCATATCTGCTAGTGTAGCCAGGGGTCCTTGTCCATCTGTATTAGCCTGAATCATGGAATGCACACAGGACAGCTCCAGCACACTCTCCATGGTCAGAGACGACTCCCACATATTGCTGTAGTTCCTCTGATTCCGAGCCAGATGTAGCGTGCTCTGTGCATAGTTGTTAAGACCCTTGCAGAGGTCATCTGAGTCCAGCACTGTGGCATAGTGTTCAGAATAGGTCCTGAACAGGCTGGCCATGCTGGCTTGAGAGAGCTGGGCGTTTGCCCATGCATACTGAATGGAGAGGATGTGGGCTCGGTAGACTTCAGCCGTCTGTTCAGGTGTGCAATTGCCAGATGAAATGTCAAAGGACCTCTTCTGCCACTCGTCCAGGTGTGCGCCACTCATGCCTGGACTGCTCCAGCCTGATGAACGAAAGGGGACAAACATTATTAAAAAAACATGACATCAGTAAAAGACAACATTTTGTGCGATCTTTACATAATTATGTTTGATAACATTGAGTTTGATAATGACTCAGTACATAATACAAGGCCTTTTTCCAGAAGTACTTGAGACACGTTGATAGGATAATGAAGACCTCCCGTAAAGAAATAATTCAAAAACACTATAGCCAAATTACAACAATATGAAGACATGGTAACCACATATTAACCACATATGTGTATATACGGAGTATAGTCTGTAATTTTTCTCTTTCAGGACTTCTGATACAATCCTGATTTTCTTCCTTTGTCTGTTGTGCCTTTCTTTAAATCTGTTTACAATATTTACTCTTGTTGTGTTAGTTATCCAAAATCTTAGAACATGCCATGAGTTGAATGACAGGGCATTTTGAAAATTGGCATGAAAGTACCATTCAATCAATTACAAGTCCTCTTAAATCATACAAAATGTTTGTTTAAAGCAGAAAATACCCCCCCCCCCTTTCTTTTTTGGGGACGTTTATGCATTTGTGTTGTGTGCTTGACAAGTGACCATCTAATCTTGATTGTGGTGTTTTGGTTTTTCAAAAGCTGCATCTGTACATTATATAACTCATTTTGTAATTCCGATCCATTTTGACAAATGTGTGGGGTTTACGTTTGACAGAACAATGCCTTATACAATGTACAATATGTATTCTATGTCAAAATCAAATTTTCTGCATTAGATATTACTTTTCTCACTCGTTTATGCTCTGTCCCATCCCTTCCGTAAGTAATGTAAATATAGATCCTATTCACAGTCTGAAGTTGAGGTTAGTCATGCGTTAACATATTAAGCTGCAACCAAGAAACGTTCATTACTGGAGCTCCGGGACATTAAGCTAGTAACCTTATTCATTCCACTGAAAATAACAAGCTAACATTATGTTACGGTTTCACTCCCTGAATGCGCTAGCATGCGAAACAGACACTTAATTTCCACTACTTTTTACAACAACATGGCATTGTTAAAAAACTTGATATCATACGGAACAAAACATCAAGAGCCGCTCATCTACTAACCCTCGCCAAACAAATCCTGCTCCCGCCACAACGATTCTTCAACAACTGCGCAACTTCCTGTACCGTTCCACGTCTGTGTTTTGAACCCGTATCATTGACTCAACAAACTAATTTACTGAAAACCAACATGCGACTCTTTCGCTTACGAGACACGTTTCATTTCAACAACCTCAAGGTGCATTATGCTAACGAAGATGACTTAAAAGTAAGAATCAGAAATGTCATGTTTGAAACAGGGCTCTATGGTTTGGGGGTGCTCAGTTTACCCGCCAGGTTAGTCGAGACTGGTTACGAGGTGCTAATAGAACGCTTAACTCGAACATAACTTTTGATAGATAACGCATTGTTACTGGCCACAAGTGATGGGAGTATCGGTTCCATGGTATCGAATTATTGATAATAACAGGATACACATTTGTGTGTCACATTCATTAATAAAGTATCGATAATTGAATAAAGTCACTTCAGGACAGCAGCAAAATATTGAACGAGTCCATCCATGTCACATGACCATAAGTGCAGCGACTTGCTAAAAAATACTAAATCGGTGTTATGTATTTGGCAATGGTGTTTTTAATCATAATTAAAGCAGTAAAATGAAAATTATTTTTCATGTGATTCGTCATTATCTATAATATTTTGATTGGGGGAAGGCCAAGTAATCGAGATCGGTATCGATTTAATATGTCAAAACAGTTATCGTTTTAGCATTGAATCATAGAAGTGTCGCATCGCCTACCACTGGTGACCACATGGCATCTACAGGGTTACAAATCCTTTTCTCGGGGCTTATCTGCGACACCGTTAACTCGTGAAGTGCGAGGCGCCATCTTGCGGTATCAACGAGTTAAAAACAATGAAGATTAAAGGCGCTCTTGCCCCTTTGCATTTTGGGACTTGTATTACATGTTCAACAGAAAATCCACCAGAAACCAAATTTTGATTCATGTATCCTTTCAAAAACATCACACTGATCAATACCATGCCTGAAAATAACCCCTACTTAAATTTAGAGCAAATAAGTTTGGTAAAACATAAAGAAGAAAATATTTAAATAAAACGAAACTACACTAACCAAATCCATTCAGACTTGTGTTTATGCTATCGGTGGTGGTTTAGTGGCCAGTGAGCTACAGAAAATGACATCATTCGCCGCTGTTTCAGAAAAATGGTGCGCTTTTAGTGTTGCAGCATTTACCTGAAAGCTTGGCTCTTGTTTCTCGTGAAGTATTTTTCAGGTTAAAAATGTGTTTTTAGCAAGGTTTCCGAAATATTTTCCCGGCAGCCGACAACAATGGTCGCAGTCCTTTAGCTAGAACCGGACACGGTAAATAGTGCTGTCCAGACGGAACTCTCATCAGCCTGTGGCAGGAGTCACACCCGTCTGGGGACGGACGATCCCCGTCTGTTAACCGGTCAGAATTGTAATTCCTCTCAGTGTGATATGGTGTTATGACTGGAGAGCAACACGACTGCCACAGCCACGAACTTGTGTTTCGGCTCTCAACTTAACTAGGAGGTCTGGGCAGGAAATGACTGAATCATCATCATGGAACGAACCGAGGAGATAACCCGCGACAGCACGTCTGCTGCAGTGCCAAACAGCCTAGTGACAACCTAGCTTGAAAGTTTGTGTGGGTCCGTTTTCTGCCTCTGGCATATCTTCCCCTTCACCGTGGCACCATGAACGGGCCGATGTACACCTTTGTCAGCCGTGACGACAACAGCACTGTTTATGCCGAAGTTTCCAAAATTCTTCTGTCAACCGGAAAATGGAAGAGACTGAAAAGAGACAATCCCAGATTCAATTTAATGCTCGGTGAACGGAACAGGTTGCCCTTCGGACGCCTCGGTAAATTGTCTTGTTGTGTACAATATTAATGTAAATGTCCACCCCATCCGATGAGTCAGCTGCCACTGCAGCCTTGCTTGGTCCGGTGCGGTGACAGATCATTGTTAGTTTTCTGTGTGCATTCTGCATTCAGGTCGTGACGTGCTGTTATCTGGATTGAGATGTTTTCACTTGAACCTATTAGGTCATGAACCAGGATTGGTGCAGCTGGTGAATTACTACAGAGGAGCGGACAAGCTCTGCAGGAAAGCTTCTCTGGTCAAGTGTGTATCTGTTTTGTTATATGCTTCTGTTTCCCCTGCCTCCCTGCATGTTACTAATGTTTTTGCAAGTAAATTATTCAAAAAGAATATTAGATTAGCTGACCATTATCCTCCCTCAACCTTTAGGCTAATGAAGACCAGTCTAGAGCTCTCTGATTCCTCCAACTGGTTCCCGGAGTCCTACATCATATACCCCACCAATCTTAACACCCCGGTTGCTCCAGCAACAAACGGCATCAGCCATTTGAAGAACAATCCCAAAACCGATGAGCGAGAAGTTTTCTTGGCTTCCTATCAATCTACTAAGGAGAGTGGGGAGGGGACAGTATGGATAGCCAAGTCATCTGCTGGAGCTAAAGGTAATATTAATAGATCTTTGAACATCAAATATTGGCAAGTCTTTAAATGCCAGTTCCCTATAACAGCGTCCCAGATTCTGTAATCGGGAAAAATTGTAATTTTAATCCATTTTAAACCTTGCTGCATTGCAAAACAATTTCTGCAAATTGTCTCAACTGAGGAAGCGACTATAGAATGATGAATAACATATTCAGTTTATTTGCAACAGGTGCTGGTATTTTGATATCCCAAGATGCTAATAAGCTTTTGGAATACATTGACAATCAAGGTCAGGTTCATGTTATTCAGAAGTACCTTGAGAAACCTCTACTTCTGGAGCCTGGACATCGGAAATTTGATATCAGGCAAGTCAATCAGTTTCATGCCATCCAAAAGACAATAATTGTCTGCCTGGAAATTCTAACGGAAGCAATTTCCAAGTGCAAATTCAGGTAGATTGTGTGTTATCTCTAACCAGGAGCTGGGTGCTAGTGGACCACCAGTACAACATCTATTTATATCGGGAGGGTGTACTGAGGACCTCGTCCGAGCCCTACAATAGCTCTGACCTCCAGGACATGTCTAGCCACCTTACCAATCACTGCATCCAAAAGGAGCACTCCCAGAACTACGGACGATATGAGGAGGGGAACGAGATGTTCTTTGATGAGTTCCGATTTTATCTGCTGAACACCCACAATGTGGCCCTGGAGACCATCATATTACCTCAGATCAAGCAGATCATAAAGTAGGCAACCCTATCCTACTGCTGTTTTTTATTTGGTTGGGACAGTGCATGTTAATTAACACACATGAGAACCATGCACGTGACACAGCAGTCTACCTGGGGACAACCTGTTTACACTGCTGAGACTTTCACTGGAATTGTCTTTTTGTCACTGTAAGGGAAAAAAATAAGACCATGGTCGGGCGTTGGATATAAAGAATATTAAGTTGAATTTCTGGTTGGATTTTTTTTTTTTTGTCCTCAATCATAATCAGTGGAGCAAAAATGGCTGGTATCTGTTCAAGAGAATATCAGAGCTATTTGTTTTTTAAAGACCATTTATAATGTTACAAATTGTTTTGAATATGAAGCCATATGGAGTGGTATTAAACTTTCGAGCTGCTCTGTTCTGGATTTTACAGGAGCTGTCTGACATGCATCGAGCCAGCAATCAGCACCAAGCATCTGTCCTACCAGAGCTTCCAGCTCTTTGGATTTGATTTCATGGTCGACGAGAGCTTCAAAGTGTGGCTCATTGAGATCAATGGAGCTCCAGCTTGTGCCCAGTCAGTATCAGCTGATGATGCATGTTAATCATCTTGCTAGCTCCTTCTATTTTGTTTTTCATTCGTTTTATATTTTTGTTGTGTGATGAGAGAGAGGCAACATGAAAAAAATAAGTAAATGCAGCACTCTCATACACAAGCAATAATCACTGGGTTCTATGCTTTCTTAGAAATTTCCCTGCAGCCTATAATTACACACATTGATGTTTTTCCATTTTATGCACAATTTTTTTTAATCCTGCAATGAGTATTTTCCACAGAGGACAGGAATTTTACTGTGTGCATAGTGATTGATAACACTACTCAAAATCTTGTCAAGAAAGTTTGTCTACTTTCAAGTAAGAAAAATTTCATGAAAAATGTTACAAGACAGATTTCCTTAACAATTTAGGGCCAGTGGCATAGTGGGCTTTGCATTTCTGAGATTATTACCTCATTTTAAGAAATTCTGAAGTCTTAAGGCTTGCAGCTTTAGAAGTTTATGTGATGTCTGACCAAAAATACGTGTCTTTTCTATTTTTTTTTGCTTGTGATAAGAAAATATTTTACCAGTCCAATGAAAATGCATTGCTTCAAATGTCATGAAATAAGTTGTCTTCAAAACAAACTTTATGGTTAAATGCTGTCACGGGGGGACTTTGGATTTTGTAGCACTATTGCATCTTCTTTTCCTTTCTTCCCTGCAGGGGTTGCCCAGCGAATCCTATGTCTTCATCTAACCCTTTTTCTGTGCATCCTCTTTTCTCACACATCTTTGGTCTTCCTCGAGACCTCCTGCCCAGCCTTAGCATCCTTCTACGTATATATTCAGTGTTTCTCCTCTTTATATGTCCAAAACATCTCAGGATGGCCTCATTAACTATATATCGGAACATGTAACGTGCTGTCCCGCTGATGGACTCATTCTTGATCCTATCCATCCTCATCACTGCCAAAAAGAGAACCTCAACATCCTTATCTCTGATACCTACAGCTCCACTTCCTGTCTTCCTCAGTGCCACTGTCTCTAAACCAAGCATTGCTGGTCTCGCCACTGTTTTGTACACCTTTCCTTTCATTCTCGCTGGTACTCTTTTTATCGCACATTACCCCTGACACTTATTTCCACTTGTTCCGACTAGCTTGAATGCTTTTCTTCACCTCTTTTTGTCTCTACTACCTGTAACCTCACCTTTCCACTTGGGTCCCTCACATTTACACACACATCGTACACCTTGCTGCAGCTAAACTCTCTAAGATCCTGTTAAACGATAGTCAAAATCTATAGCCATCCCACCTGGACACTCACATATCTCCACAGGTATATCACCAGGACCAACTGCCTTTCAACTCTTCATCCTTTTCAATGTCCCCCTCCCTTCACCTTGACTAATGTCTTCTACTTTGTGTTCCACAATGGTCATCTCCTCAGCTCTACATTCTCTCTCATTTTCCTTATTCATCAACTCTTCAAAGAATCATTTCCATTTTCCAATCACACTTCTGGCACCCGTCAATACATTTCCCTCTAGCGTTAATTACCCTAACCTTCTGCATTTCCTTCCCATCTGTACCACTCCATTTCTCCAGTCTGTGTAAATCACTCTCTCCCTCTTTATTGCCCAACCCTTTGTTTGACCATTGTACTCATGTCTACTCTCTTCAGTCCCCTCGGTGTCCCACTTCTTCTTTTCTAATATCTTTCTCCATATACACTCCTGCACTTCCTCACTCCACCACCAAGTTGCCTTATCTACTGTACTTCCATATGACACATTAGGGATTCTCCTACCTGTCTTCCTGATCATATTTGCAGTAGTTATCCAGGCTACTGGAATCTCCTCCCGACCAATCAGGGCCTTTCTCAACTCCTCATGGAAAAAAAGACAATACTCTTCATTTTTTCAGTTTCCACCACTTGGTTCTTGGCTCTGCCTTTGTCCTTTTTAATTCCCTTGGCACCAGATTTGACCTACAAACCACCATTCTATGCTGTCTGTCTATACTGTCACCTATTACTACTATGTTGCAGTCACTGATCTTTTGATAACAAACATACCAAAGTCATTGCCATCCTTTTTGCAGAGTCTACTACCATCTGTCCCTTTGCGTTCGCATCCTGGACTCCAAAGCTGCCCATCACTTTTTAATCCCTGTTGCCTGCACCAATATATCCATTGAAGTCTGCATCAACTACCACTCTCACGTCTGGGTATATTCTGCATCACTTTGTCCATCTCACTCCCGAATTTCTTCTTCTCTTCGAAATCACATCATACATGTGGGGCATAACCATAAGCAACATTGAAGATCATTACTTCAATTTATAGCAAACCCCTCCTTCAGGACAAGTCCTATTCCATTTATCTTCCCATCAATACCATGATAGAACAAGTTAAATCCTGCTCCTAAGCTTCTAGCTTTGCTACCTTTCCATTTGGTCTCCTAGATGCACTGTATATCCACCTTTCTCCTCTGCATCATGTTCACCAACTCTCCAGCTTTTTCTGTCATAATCCCAACATCCACTCTTGCCATTCCTCTCCTGTCACTGCCTTATGATGATGCCTTCCTAATACTTTTTGATCCAGGTTGTTTGACAGCTACTAAAGGACATGTTTTGATTCTTATCTTTTGCAAATTCAAACTGTAAATCAGCTAAAAAACATATGGCCCCTTTCACTACTGTTGGTTAAGTTATTCATTTTGATTATTATAAGCTTTTGCCTGCTTCTTCACTGTATGTCCTATCCTTCCCCTGCAGGAAGCTGTACCCTGAGCTCTGTCAAGGCATAGTGGATGTGGCCATTTCCAGTGTTTTTATCCTGAACAACAGCAGCAGTGAGTCATCTGCTTCATCTTCCCTTTATTCTTCCTCCCCATCCTCCATGTTCACTGCCACCACCAACTCCTGCTCTTCTCCAAAGCTGAGAGCGCCACTTCATGTCGGCCCCTTCACTAGACTGTAAACACACAGTAACAGTCCCCACCAGAAGCTTCTTCCATGCTTTGCCCTTTTCCTAAATCTGAGAGCTAGCACATGCTAGCAGTAGTCTGCAACTGTAATTCACCTTTCCCAAACATCCTTCTCCTACTGGAAATCTTCAGAATTTACTCCTCTTGCGCCTGATTATGCAAGTTTTAACTTTGAGGAAGGAAGTGAGCAGAGTACCCACTGCTAGTTTCTCCCCAATCGTTGAGTGGAAATCTGAAGCATGCAGGGACGCTTAGACTGTAGTGCCTTACATTTTCAACCATCACCCTTAAAGAGACTGCCAGTTAGTTTGCTCTGTTACTGTGTCTTTTACTTGTTCTGTAAACATCTGCACTGTTGCCTAATCAGATCCACATGTCTCGGTATGATTAGTCAGCTTAGTCTGCAATAATAAGCAGAAAATAAATACCTTGATAGTGCAGGTGTAAATTATTTTGAATGCTACTTCTCATCATACACTTTTTAGTTTTGTTTTTCACGTTTTCCACAGTTGCTTGTATGCAGCTGACTTCTAATAACCAATCAGTTGGAAGGAGCTTCCCTCTTGGAAATGTTTCAACTTAGAAATACTAAAATGTTAACCCCATTGTGTTTAAACAAGTCAAGATTTAAAGGTTTGGCAAACATCCACCAATTCTCTGAAGCCAGCTGTGGGTGAGCAGGATGAGTGATACACCACTGGCAGGCCAACCTCTGAGTTAAACCCTGCTTGGTTGAAATGTTGATAGTGAATAATGAATTAAGTGCTAAAAATCCAGTGAGCACAATTCCATTCTACTTCCACCCAGTGCTTAAGCCTAGTCCATCAGGCTCTGCTGCTGCATCCCTGAACTTTGACCTCTGTGAAGGAGTGGAGAAGAAAAGGAAATGACTCTCTTAAGGCATTCAGTATTTGCCTGCAACACTCTGCTCTGTGTTCTTTGCAGTAAATGGAGACTTCATGCTATAAATTGCGTAAGAGAGCATACTTGTAGAAATCTGTCTCATCATATAGATCAACACAGCATCTTCTCTCATCTGTTGACCTTTCTTCTGATTAATGTATAGTTAGAGTGTAATCGTGATGTGGTATGCTGTGTATTGATTATTTTTTAAAAGTGGCGAAAGTAGCTTAGTGCTAAGTGTGTTGATTAAACAATGTAAAAGTCCCATGAAATGAAAACTGACTCACAAGAACAATTTTGTGCAGAGGAACCATGATGTAAAACTATGCCTAAATCTTATATTAGTTTTTTAAACCCGCTGTTATAGGTTTTCATTGACCATTGGAAACTCAGTAAGCACTCACAGTCAGAAGGTCTAATCCCTCTCTGCCTTTTCCGCTGTTACTCATTATGTTAGATGCAATTTGTTGGTGATCCAGAGACTTCAGTTTCGGGAACCTGGTTTTAAGCAAAGTCACAATGTTTTCCAAAACCTGACCAATGCATTCTGTTGCCTAAATTTAATGCTAATTACAGGTAAATTAATTTTATAAACCCCCTGAGTAGCAAATAATAGTCAGCAGCATAACTTGCTGTAACACTAACCCTAGCACTGTGGTCTTTAAACTGCTGTCTTTGTGTCAACAGCGAGCCAATATAAAATCTTGTTTATCAGCAGTTTCCCCTTGGTTGTTAAAACTGTGTTAAGGTATCATGTATTCAGTTGCTAAGTCTACTTTTTATTCCACAGGATCTGTTTTGATCTTGTTGACTTGCGTTCCGATCAATACTACGTTAATGTTTTGAATGTTTGTTCAAAGGAAAATCCCCTCAGCACTACAGACAGAACTTTGTTGCATGCTGAACAGTTCATTTCCAGTGGCAAAATTTGTAATTCAAATTCAGCTGAAGTGTTTCTTGATATCCATACAACTTCAGAATAAGTCATTGTAGGTGCATTGCTAGACGTAAAGCATCTAACCAGTCTTGTTGCTTCTCATCTTTTAACTGCTTTTCATATGTGTTAGATTTTGCTTTTCATTTTGCATTTTTAGTAATGAAGGGACCCACACTATTGGAGCCTTTAATTTTTGAATAATTGTGTTGGATTTGTTTTTATAGGGGTACTTGTTAAGAAAAAAAGGAGTGCACATCACTGATCCTGAATTTTGTATGTGCAATGTGCAAAAGATTTTGAAAAAAGGGGAAATGAAATTTGAATGTGGCTTTTCATATTCCTGATTGTGTTTTAGTATTGGTTACAAATAGCTGTTTTATTTTTTGTTGATTGTGTTGAAGAGGAAGATGAATCAAACAAGTGCCAGTATTTTTTTTTTTTTTATTACACAGGGAATTTATTTTTTGCCATTCCAGGGAAAGGTGCCTTAGAGGCATTTGCATATTGACAAAAGAAGCAATGGCCCTCCAGCATTGAAATTGACCCTCATTTGTTTGCGTTCAAGTGAAGTTGCCTAGTGTATTCATAGACCTCTAACCTTAACAATGTAATTTCTTCTTTTTGAGAGTTTCTTTGCACATCTGACAAACAATGACCAGTCTTAGTCGTCATGTTTTTCATGTTTTAATTTAATGTTTTCTGGATGTCCTCATCCATACCAAAGAGAACTATCCTGCTGTACTTTCAATGTCTTATATTGACTATAATCTATATGTAACCCCAAGAATTGGCCACCAGGATCTCAAGCAAGTGTCATATTCAAATAGAAGTTCCTTGTTTGTTTCTTGTTAGGTGCAGATTTCCTCTAAAATTGTGCATGAGCATTTATCAGAAACAGTACTGCTAGAATAAAGAAATATGTGAATATTAAGTTTCTCTCTGTTGTTTATTCATACAGACCATTGTTCACCTCCTGCTTATGTGTTAAACGCATCTAAACCCACACACAACTACCCCCCCACCCCCAGATTTGCAGAAGTGCAGAAATAAGGAATTTTCTGAAATCAAAACCTCTGGCTATAAGCCACCCTTAGCAAAGGTGGCTTTTAGCCAGAGGTTTGCGGCTCAGAACTATTGTCTCGAATTTGGAGGTGCTGATCCTCATACCGACCCCTTCACCTATGGCTAAGAACTGCTCAAGGGAGAGCTGAAGATCACAGTCTGATGAACCCATCATAACCAAATCATCCATAAAAAGCAGAGACCCAATCCTGACTGACAAAAGACAGTCCTGGAGGAGTCCAACCCACACCTGAAACGAGTCCTTACAACCGGCTTTGCGGACCATGCTCTGGTACCGATCATACAAGGATCGAACAGCCTATATGACAGGGTTCAGTACCCCATACTCCCAGAACACTCCCCAAAGTATTCCCCTTGGGACACGGTTGAATGCCTTCTCCAAGTCCACAAAACACATGTAAACTGGTTGGACAAACTCCCATGCGCCCTTAGGGACCCTGCTCTGGGTGAAGAGCTGGTCCACTGTTCCCCGGCCAGGACTAAAACCACATATCTCCTCCTGGATCCGAGGTTCAACGATTTGTTGGATCCTCCTCTCCAGTACCCCTGATTAGAACTTTCCAGGGAAGCTGAGGAGTGTGATCCACCTGTAGTTTGAGCACACTCTCTGAACCCCCTTTTTAAAGAGGGGGATCACCACCACAGTCCGCCAATATAGCGGCACTGTCCCCACCTTCCAAGTGATGCTGCAGAGGCGCCTCAGCTCGGACAGCCACACAACATCCAGAGCCTTAAGGAACCTAGGGCAGATCTCATCCAGCCCCTGGGCCTCGCCAGCGAGGACCTTTCTGATTACCTCGGCAAAGTCTGCCCCGGAAATAGGAAAGTCCACCCCAGAGTCCCTCGACTCTGCTTCCTCATTGGAAGACACGTCGTCGGGATTGACAAGACCTTTGAAGTATTCCTTCCACTGATCTACAACATCCCAAGTGGAGGTCAGCAGCCCGCCATCAACACTGTGTACAGTGGAGATTGTGTTCTGCTTCCTGCTCCTGAGTGACTGGATGGCAGACCAGAATCTCTCTGGCGCCTTCTGAATGTCTCTCCATGGCCTCACTAAACTCCTCCCATGTCCAAGTCAGCTGCGTCCGGAGCCCCACAGACCTTCTTTAGCTTGACTGCATCCCTCACCGCTGGAGTCCACCAAAGGGTTTGGGGGTGACCGCCTCGACAGGCACCAAACCACCTTACGGCCATAGCTCCAGTCTGTTGCATCGACAATGGAGGTACAGAACATGGCCCATGTTCCTGGAGCCAGCTTCTCTAGCTATGGATTGGACTGCCAAGGTCCCCAACTCCGGCCACCGCCCAACTCACATCGCACCCAACCCCCATGGACCCTCCAATGGTTGGTGAGCCCAAGGGAAGGGGGACCCATGTTGACCCCTGCCAGGATCCATGGATGCAGGCCTGGCCACCAAGCATTTGTCATGGAGCCCCATCCCTGAGCCTGGCTATGGGAGGGGCCTGTTTCCCTGTGAAAAGAAAAACAAGGTCCATTTCTCTTTTTCATCATTTGGGGGTCATAAGTGCTTGTTGAAGATTTAATTCAGCTTCAGTTGATTATGTGTAGATGTAACAATTAACATCAATATGATCTTAAATTCTACCTTTGTACAAATGGTTAAATTCATGAATTCATAACTCTGAGATCAAAGTAGTATGTAAAAACAACAGCGTCCTAAACAGTGTTCTGACAACAAACATTGAAGGAATCCCATTTAAACTTGTTGTCTTCTTAAAACTATCATAAGTCGTGTATTCAAGTTTTTTGCAAAACAAAAAACTTGGCCATAATTTCAATAAGTAGATGATTCTGGTCCTTGTGACGAAAGGTGACGAAATGTTCCTCTTAACCCACAGAAAATATAGTAACGACAGTAACCACCATCAGGTCATAACACTAACAGAAATTAAAACCCTCTGTCAAAATGTTTGTTATAACCAGTGGATTGAATCAAAGATTAATATTCTTGGCTGAAGTGTGATTCACCTACTATACTTTCCTGCTGCAGACCTGGTTCAAACACAAGATGAAGTAATATCTCCTGAAAAGATTCAGTGAAAACTGTAATACTTTAAATGAATGCGTTCCAGAGTTATCATGGATTTAATCTTAGCCTGTCTACTGAAAAGTGTACGTTTCTTGAATTTTGGTACCAGATCTACATCTGTGTCAATGAGCATTTTTAACAGTGAGAGAGAGTGTGTGAATGGAACCGGAGAAGGTCAAAACCCCGCTCAGTGCTTGTGCATAGACATTGTAGTGCTGCCTGAGTGACACAGTGGAATGAAGACTTTTTACAGACCTTCTTTCATTGACACAATGAAATAAAATTAACACACAAGGCAGCATCATGTCATCACAACTCTTGATGCGACACACACGCTTCAAACGCCTTCCATTAAACTCTAAATGCATTAAACAGTCCTGCAGCGTCTCCACCTGGAGGAGAGGAGTAACTACCAATACACAAGGATGGAAACTCCATTAACTTCATGGAAAAATTCAAGTCTTCTCTAATAGCAAGAAATTTAATCATGTATCCCAAACTGTTATAATTGTGAACACAAAAATGTGTTAACGACTGTTGGATGTAATAGCCAGTTCTCTGTTGTTTATTAAAGGCCCTTCTTCAGTCTTTGCAGATTAAAGGTTTGCTTCTCTGAGGTAGAAATTTCATATAAACAGATAAATATACATCTGCTTTTCTTTTTGTCTGCTCCCTTAAGGTATTGTTACAGCGAATCAACAGCCTCTATGTAACACTATTCTCTGTACCCTTTTCTCTCCCACCAATTAACTTTATATCCTTTATGACTTTGTTTTTCCCTTCACCCATAAATCTTCTCTTTGATCTTCCTCTAGACCTCCTGTCTCGCAGTTCCAGCCTCAGCATCCTTCCGCCAATATATTCACTATCCCTCCTCTCCATTACCAAACCACCTCAGTCTGGTCTCTTTGACCTTCTCTCCACAACATCTAACATGTGCTGTTCGTCTGATGGACTCATACTGATCATATCCACCCTCGTCACCCCCAAAGAGAACCTCAACATCGTCATCATCTCTGCTACCTTCAGCTCTGCTTCCTGTCTTTCCTCAATGCCACTGCTTCTAAACCATACAACATCACTGGTCTCACCACTGTGTTGTACACCTTTCCTCTTATTCTGATTTAATTCAATACTGGATATATATACATCCATAAATATCCATATTATGTGTGAACCTACAGCTTCTGAGAGCTACCTGAACCTGTGACAAGCAGGGGTTTGCTTGATGGGGAATTTCTAGTTTTTTTTTTTTTTTTAAGTAAACCAAGGTTATCATCTTACTATCGGTTCATTTTTCTTGTAAATGACAAATTTAGACTCAAGAATTTTTGATAATGTATGGCTTTATGTCTTTATTCTCCATCACTGTCTCACGAAAAACAAAGTAGAAATCTAATATAAATGAATTAATGACATGTTTTGATTCTCTCTATTGTGGCCTCTCATGGCAAAAGGGAACCAATTTTCAAAGCGATCATCTTGTCTGACAAAAACTTTTATTTTAATTACCCGGACTGATCTTTGATTGACACTTGCATGAGAGCACATGTATCAAACTATCATTCACACCAGATGCAGTAGGTCATTCCCGACTAGCATTTTGATTGCTGACTTTACTGAACGGATAGAAAACAAAAACACGGCCAACATAGGGTGTACATCGTTTAAGGTTAGAATCTCTAAGCTACAGGGAACTATGTTGATCAGGTGTGCACACTAAGTTTGGTACCATTATGGTGTTCCCTGGGGAGCATGGAGCCTCCAGGGTGTTTAAGCAGGCTTGCACCTGCCCAGGCCAGAGTAGGTCAAAATTGCTGTGCTGCGCAGTAACGAGACCGCACCTCTTCAAATACACTGCAGAGCAGTTTGGGTGACATGGTGGGTCATACTCTTTCACTGCCACTCTTTTTGCTACAGTAGTTTCTGTATATATTATGTGGAAAAAATCCTCAATAAGATATTTCAGCAAAGTACATCACTTCACTCTAGTCAGTGTGTTTTTAGTAACTCTTTAAAAATGGTTTAAACTCCATGAGATAAGCCCTTTTTGACCACTATACCTTTGCCAATATTGTACAAAAATGTTTCAATATTCATCCTCAGTTAAAAGTTTAAGTTGCTTTAAAAACTTTAAATTCTGGTGCTTTAATCAATTTTTTTTTTATAAAGGTTGCTCATAAAGAGGAGAACAAGAAAAAAAGAATATGTCACTTAAGATCAATTTTTTTTTTCAAGTACTTGATTTTTCTCCCAGTGATTTTTACTTAAAGGGATCCCATTTGATCAATATGTGTACCAGCTACATAAAAACAATATCAAGATCTCTACATATACCTTAGTTTGTAATAAAAATATAAAAAAATCTTTTCACTCGTGGGCCACCATCGTTGTTATGTCGCAACACTGTCTGGATAGTGACGTCATGAGGTTGACCTGGCCTTGGTCCCATTCATTTTACCCTACAGAGCAAAACATGTCTACTGTGCAATCTTTCCCATTTGAACCCGAGAGAGACGTGAGTAAGGAGGATAACACTGAAGACAGAAGTCAAAATGGGCTTAAAAATCAAAATGAACAAAGTCGCAAAGAGGAAAGCGTTGGCAAAAGTCGCTGGTGTGCATGCGTCAGATGCATTGCTATGCTAACAGAAAGAGAGAGAGCGTCTGTTGTAAGGGCTCCACTTTTTGTCATTGGCTCTTTACTGTAGACTTATGGATCACTGTGTTGACTGACCGGATGACTCGTTGTCAGCTTCCTCCAATGTGGCATTATTACCGTATATACCGTACTGTACCAAGCCAAAGTTAACACAAGCAATTTGTACACGTCATCAACCCAGCATCCATTGCGCTGGTAAAACTATGACGCCGCCCCTGGGTTATAATATGATATAATATTGATTGTGATTTTTAAAGACAAAAGCTTTTTTACACACACATTCTATTAAGAGAAAAACAGTAAAGAATATTTGTCAATATTAGTCTTCCCAGACGGGGTTCTCTTTAAGAATTGATTGGAATCATACAGATAAGACATAGTAACACAAATTAGTGGACAAATATCAATATTTTATTTCATGTTATCACTATTATTCTTTTTATTTTTTCAATTTTGTCCATCAAACCTGTATCTTCACCAATATTTGTTCAATTTCAGTTAACATATACATTTTTATATTTTTTAGAATCACATCCCCTATAACATATTTTAACAGCACACACCAGCTTCTTATAGTCAGTGTGTTATTAGTAACACTATCAAACTGGCTTCAACTTGCCTAAATTAGCACTTTTTCACCACTGTACATGACTTTTTTTCATTATGATTTCAAATCGGCAATTTAACCTCTTTTAGACCACTGTGTCTTCCCAAGTATTTGTTCAGTTGCATTCTTTCATCTATTCATCAAACACCTACACCGCCTTCCAGAGGACAGAAGGATGAAGTGGTGATTCCCTGGGTGTGATATGGCTTTTATCATGTTGTTGGCCCGTTGCAGAAATCAGCACCTGTAGGCGTCTTCAAGGGAGAGAAGTTGTGTGTTGGTGATGTTCTGTGCTGTATCGATGACTCTCTGTAGTGCCTTCCTCTCAGCCTTGGTCTTCTTCTTTTCCTTTCGGCTTTTCCCTTTGTGGGGTTGCCACAGCGAATCAACCTTCTCCATGTAACCCTATTCTCTGTATCCTCCTCTCTCACGCCAACTACCTTCATATCTTCTCTCACTACGTCCATAAACCTTCTCTTCGGCCTTCCTCTAAACCTCCTGCCTGGCATCTCCCATTCCAGCATCCGTCTACCAATATAATCCCTAGCCCTCCTCTGTACATGGCCGAACCATCTCAGTCTGGCTTCTCTTACCTTCTCTCCAAAACATCTAACATGTGCTGTCCATCTGATGAACTCATTTCTGATCCTGTCACTCTTCTAGCTTCTGTAGATGCATTTCCGTCTCTATCCTTTATCACCCGGACCTGCTGTACATCCTTTCTGTCTATATCTCTTGGTTTTGCCAACCTGTATAAATCATTCTCTCCCTCTTTACTGCCCAACCAAACATACAAGTCATTATACGCCCTTTATTTTGCCTTTGCTACCTATCTTTACCTTATATTACATCTCCCTGTACTTCTGTCCCTGTACTCCTGTCCGTTCTCTTCTTCTCTTCAGTCCCCTCAGTGTCCCACTTCTTCTTTGCTGACTTCTTTCTCTGAAAATACTCCTGTAGTTCCTCATTCCACCACCAGGTCTCCTTATCTACTTTCCTTCCAGACGACTCACCGAGTACTCTCCTACCTGTCTCCCTGATAGCATTAGCTGTAGCTGTCCAGTCATCTGGAACCTCTCCCTGACCTTTCAGAACCTTTCTCAGCTCTTCCCTGAGAACCATACAACACCCCCCCCCCTTTCAGCTTCCACCACAAGGTCCTCTGCTCTGCCTTTGTCCTCTTGATCTTCCTTGTCACCAGAGTCATCCTACAAACCACCATCCTATGCTGTCTGTCTACACTCTCACCTACCACTTCTTTGCAGTCAATGATCTCTTTCAGATGACCTCGTCTGTACAAGATGTAGTCTACCTGCGTGCTCCTACCTCCTCTCTTATCTGTGACCCTATTTTCCTGTCTCTTCTGGAAAAAAAGTATTCACTATAGCCATTTCCATCCTTTTTGAAAAGTCTACCACCATCTGTCCCTCTGCGTTCCTATCCTGGATACCAAACCTACCCATCACTTCTTCATCACCTCTATTGCCTGCACCAACATGTCCATTGAAGTCTGCTCCAATTACCACTCTCTCATTTCTGGGGATATTCTGCATTAGTTCATATAACTCATTCCAGAACTTCTCCTTCTCCTCTAACTCCCATCCTGCATGTGGGGCATACCAACTAACAACATTGACCATTACATCTTCAATTTCTAGTTTCAGGCTCATAAGTCTACCTGACATTCTTTTCACCTCCAGAACATTCCTAACAAACTCCTCCTTCAAGATAACTCCTACTCCATTTCTCTTCCTATCAGTACCCTGATAGAACAACTTAAAACCTGCTCCCAGGCTTCTAGCCTTACTACCTTTCCATCTGGTCTCCTGGACACACAGTATATCCACCTTCCTTCTGTGCTTCATGTCAACCAACTCTCTACCTTTTCCTGTCATCGTCCCAATATTCAAAGTCCCTACTCTCAGTTCAAGACTCTTGCCTTTCCTCTTCTCTCTCTGTTTTTGAA
>CAAKHD010010880.1:0-33195 GCA_901007705.1 Fistularia tabacaria | reverse complement strand
TCCACCATCAGAGAACACAGGGGTGTCGAACCTGTTGAAGAAAAGGTTCAGCTCTGTTGCAAATTCAGGGCCGCCTTTGACTCCAGGTGTGGTTTTCCCACAGCCTGTCATCTTCCTAACCTCCCTCCAAACCTCCTTTGTTTTGCTCTGCTCCATCCTGGACTCAACCTTCTCCTTAATGTTGACTTTTGCCTCCCGGAGCTTCCTCCTCAGTTCCATCTGGACAGCCCTGAGGGTCTGGTGGTCCTTAGCCATGGAGGCCCTCTTCTTCTGATTGAGAAGGCCTTTGATGTTCTTATTGATCCATGGCTTGTTGTTGCTGAAAAAACTGACCTTTTTGGACGGGACAATGTTGTCCTCACAGAAGTTAATGTAGTCTGTTCCGCAACGAGAGAGGCCCTCGATGTCATTGCCAAAGTCCTTTTCAAAAAGACTCCAGTCGGTGACATCGAAGCACTCCTGTAGTGCCTCCTCTGTGGCTTTGGACAAGATGTTAGCAGACCTGGAGATGGCCACCTGCCTCTTCACCATCGGTTTATAGGTGGTGGCCAGGAGTACCAGGTTGTGGTCCGAATTGCCTTGAGGGGGTAGAGGGGAAGAGTTGTAGGCATCCCTCACATTGGCATACAGGAGGTCCAGGGTTTTATTTCCTCTCATTTCACAGTCTACATACTGGGTGAAGGTGGGGAGAAAGTCAGTGGGAGGGACGTGGTTGAAGTCCCCGCTGATTAAGATGAGGGCGCTGGGGTGGCGCATCTGCAGGTCTGCGATCGCGGAGTGAATGACGTCACCGGCGCTGGCTGCGGCCGCAGACGGGGGAACGTTGATGAGCACCACGATGGTGTGTGAAAAGTCACGTGGGAGATAGTAGGGGCGAAGTCCTACCGCTATGAGCTCCACATTGGGGGTGCACACAGAGACCTTCACGGTGATATGACCGGGGTTGCACCATTTGCTGTTGACAAAGACGGCAAGCCCTCCTCCTCTCCTCTTGCCGCTCTGTCTCCCCCGGTCCACACGTATCAGCGTGAAGCCGGACAGGTCGACGGCACTGTTCGGAATGTTCACCTGTAGCCAGGTCTCTGTGAAGCACATCATGCTACATTCCCTGTAGACATGCTGGCTGTCGATCTCGTCCGACTTGTTCTGCAGCGACCTTACGTTCCCCATGATTACCGAGGGCAGGAAGGGTTTGCATCTCCTGTCCCTCTCTGCCTACTCTCTCACCTTTGCGCCGGCTTTCTTTCCCCTGCGGGAGCTCCGCCACAGCTCCTCTGGGATGCGCACAGCAGGGGGTTCAGCTCCTTTCCGCAGTCGTAGGAGTTCATCCCGGGTGTAAGTGAACATAATTCTTATTCAAGGAAGGGGAATCAAGACAGGAAAAAGCAGCGCAGTAGGAAGGGAGGGCGGAGTCTAGTCCCACTTGCAAGATTGGAGAGGACAGGAAAGGAAATAAAAGAATAGGAAAAGATAAAGAAAAGAGTAAAAAGTACGCGGAGCTGCTGCAATAGGCTGCCATTTTCCAGCACCATCTTGAAAAAAAAAAAAATGGAGGGAAATTGTCCATCGGACAATCGGTGGGGAAGGGGGGGGGGTCGCTCTGTAAACACCGGCCATGATTGTGTAAACATGGCCCAGGTTACAGGTTTTCTATAGTGTTGCAGAAAGCATGCTGATGGAATTTTTGGAGCACTGTCTTTAGGTTTGAGAGATTAAAGAGATTAAAATGACCCACAACAATAAATGCAGCCTCCGGGTGGGCAGTCTGTTGTTTGCTAATTGCTGCATGAAGTTCGTTTGTTGCGAACTTGACATCAGCATTCATGGGCAGATCACCTTCATTTATGATGGTGAATGTGAACTCCATTGGCAGATAAAAGTCTACGCTTAACCTTGAGAAACTTTAGGTTAGCTGTGCTGTGTCTCCCAAGAGAAGCAGAATCTTTTTACCAGGCCCTGTTGACATAAATGTATTATCCTCTGCTTTTGGTCCTCTTTGAGTTTTATCTGACCTATCTTCCCCTTTGTGTGGACCATCTGACTATCTGAATACCATTGTCCAGTATGTCGCCATAGAGCCATTTTTTAGTGAAAATCATGACATTGCAATCCCAAAGAGTAATATCTTGTCCGTCTTATTCACCAGGGACTGCATGTAAGCGAGGAAAAAGCCGGGCAAAGAGAGCCGGTGCCGTGCTTACCCGCCTTTCTATACTGCCTTCAAGCCCTTTCACCTGCCTGGTTTAGAGAGAGTAGACACTGGTGTTCTGGAGATCTCTGTGATGAGTCAAAGATTGGTGATAGCACTGTCCGTGTAGCGTGAACCAATACATTTGGTATTTGGTCATGTAAAAGCGCAGCTTCTCTGTTCTAACAGACTCATGATGAGAAGGAAAAATATCACCAAATCTGGGGAGATGCTGGGCCATCTTGGTTGTATTCGCACCTAATCATGTCAACGTGAGTGATTTGTACTAACTTTGACAAAGTAAAATCTAGTTTCAAAATAGGGAAGCACTGAGTAAATAGGCAATCTCAATCCTGCACACTGCAAAAACTCCTGCAGACAGCTGGTCAAGGTTGGGGATAACGCATCTAGTCAGTCTCATGTCTCTAAGTATAAGTGAGTATTCAGACCTTTTTTGTAAAAAACAAAATGAAAGCATAAAAGTGTGAGTTTGCTTGACACCTTAGACAAGGGTGTTTAACTTTATCTCCCATCTCCGTAACCAAAGTGAAACAGGAACAACCTTGCACCAGAAAAACCCACAAATGTAAACCTTGCCCCCAGCTCACAACTCTGTTGGATGTGTCCCCTGTTGGAACTGGGGACCCTCTGTCTGAGGTGATATCTGAGTGAATGCCAAAACAAGCAACCTTTGGAGGAAAGAAATGCAAATGCAGCATCTAAGGATGTGGTGGAGGACAGATGGACAGCCTATAGCTACCTGGCAGTCCAATTCAATCATTCTTGTGAGTAGGTGCATGAAAACCTGTGAAGAAGGTAGATGACCTAATAGGTCTACATGCATGTGGTCAGTGATAGTGATTGATGCTTGGTGATTGTGGAGCATGCTTGCACATCCTTGCGGAGGCCATGTCAAAGTTGGAACCAAACAACACCCGGACACCAGGGTGCACAAAGGAGTGAATTGATTCCAAAACTGGATGGCACCTGGCCACTGGAACAACGGGGCGGGGCCGTCCAGTGGAGGACTACTTTCCTGCATCACAGCATCCTCAGGCTTGAGGCCAGTATGCAGTGATCTAAGGGAGAGGACTGCTGGACTGATCGGCAGCCATAATGTAGAAATCCATCCTGAGATGCACATGACACACAGCACCAGTGACAGACAAGCAGCAACAAGGCTGAACTTCCCAGCCACATGCTGAATGCCCTTTGTGAATTTAGAGATGGTCATGGCTGTTAATGAGCAGTCAGCAGCTCTATCACACTAGAAATAGCTAATCAACAGTTTATGATCCACATAAGCCATGATGTAGTGACCTTCCAGCACGAAGCGGAAATGACAGGTTGTAATGTGCAGGGCCAGCAACTGATGGTCAAAAACACTGTCTTTGTGCTCACCATTTCACAGTTTGCATCTAAAGAATGATCAAAAAGCCCATATGGTGTGATCACTGAGGTCTGAGGCATGTCCTCTCTGCACAAGGTAACCCAATAATCGTAGTTTTGTATGTTTGGGATCGGATAACGACCATTTGCTGTGACATAGTTCAACCAGCAAAAGTCACTGCAAGGTTGTGGCAATACCAGGGGCTATCAGGGCACCAGGGCAAATGGCCAGGCTCACGGGCTATTGGAAAACCTCATGATAATCAGATATTCAAAGGAGACGAACTCCTCCTGGTAGTAACCAATTTTAGTGCATCGTGTTGGTGCGAAAATTGGTGGAACCTGTGATATTTATGGGTTGTATTTATATGATATACTCAGAATGATGACACAGAGCTTCATGATATCCTGCTTTATTGCTGAGGGAAATTACGGAACCCATCCCCAAGACATCATATCCAGTATACGCTTACAGCAATGTTATGACTTAAGCAGTGCGTGCAAACATTAACATCAATTCAGTTTACTGTTATCTGAATTTTGTGGGGGCCGTCATCTGTCTTCACTGTTCCGGGGATGCCAATCATCGAGAACATCTTGTCCACGACAGGGATAACAGAGTTTGCAGAGGGGGATTGCATGATCTTGACTACATGGTATAGATAGTACTCATCCATGATAATCAGTATGTGTTCACCTGTCAAGAGTGGGCCGTAGAAGTCTGCACTGATGTCTTGCCAGACCGTGTCTGGGAGGTCTGACATCTGCAGAGGCTCATTGTGTGTCTCAGTTGTCGTAGCTTGACATGCTAGGCAGTTTCCCACCATCGCCTCAGCTTGTCAATCGATGTGTGGAAACCACATCTTTTCTCTCAGGAGGGCCTTTGTCTTGGTGATTCCTTGATGTGCCTTGTGTGTGAGCTGGAGGACCCTGTGTTAGAGTGAGGAGAGAATGACGATCCTGGAACCCTTCAATATGAAGTCATTTTCATTTGACAATGTAAGTTTACTTTGTACATGTTCATATTGTCTCAGTACAGTGTCCTTTGCTGCTGTGTGCCAAGCATTATTTCGTATGAGCGTACTGACCTTTTGTAGCATTCATCTTTGAGAGTCTAGTGCTTGATTTCATCCAGGGTCATTGCTTTTGGTGTTTTGTTCTGCTTGATGAAGTTTAAGTACTTTTCAGCTGCTTTTGTTGCAGAAGTGTTTTTGGTGAGTGCCTGTGCTTGGTTTTGGTGATGGGACATGTAGTCTGCCAGGTTGTCAGACCCTTTTCTGTACTCGACCCTGAGGTTGTATGGCTGCATTCGGAGTCCCTCGATGCGGGCTGGTGGCTTGGACCTCTGGTTGTTCCAGATGAGCTCCAGTGGCTTTTGATCCATCACCATTGTGAATTCTTTGCTGTAGATGTAAATATGGAAATTTTCACAGCCCCATACGATGGCAAGTGCTTCATGCTCTGTTTGGGAGTAACACCGCTCTATATCGCTGAGTGCTCGACTTGCATCCGCAGTAATGTGTCTCTTTGCCTTGTCCCTTTGCAGCACTATTGCCCCTGGACTGGCGTTGGCAATCAGCTCTGTTTCCATATTCAGGTAAAAGTATGCCATTGTGGTGTCACTGGTGAGGCTCTCTTTCAGTTTGCTCAGCATTGCTTCCTGTTCCGCACCCCACTGCCAAGGACTGTCCTTCCTTGTGAGCTTTCTCAGCGGCTCTGTGACTGTCCATGAGAAGTAGATCACCATGCCCAGGACACTTCTTACCTCAGCTGCTGTTTGGGCTTGTCGGTTTGGCGTATGTTTTCAACTTTCCATGGATCAGCTGAGGTCCCACCATCGGAGAACATGAACCCGGAGATCTCCAGTCGTGTCTTTTTGAGCTTGCACTGCTTTCTGTTCAGTGTTAGGCCGTGTTCTTTGAGTCGCCCGAACACAGCGATCAGACTTTTGTTGTGGTCAGCCTGCATCACCCCATAGATGATGATGTCATCACTGAGGTTTGTTTCATTTTGAAACACTTTTGTAGCTTAGGAAATGCCAAAAATTAGTCCCTTGTACCTTCTCAGGCCAAAGTGCGTTGTAAATGTGGTAATGTATCGGCTGTCGGGATGTGATACCAGCTTGGAATTACTTGGAATGATGACACGGAGCTTCACGATATCCTGCTTTATTGCTGAGGGAACTTAAGGAACTCTCATCCAAGACATCACGTGCAATATACGCTTACACCAAAGTCACAACGTAAGCAGAACGTGCAAACATTAACATCAATTCAGTCTACTATCCGAATATTACATTCCCAAAGTGGGGATGATATGTTCTACGACATGTTTAATTACTGCCTTGGAAAAGTCAGCTATAGTCAAATATGGAAAATCTGCCAACAAATGTTTATGTAAATGTTAAAAAGAGCATCTGATGCTAAAAACTTAGTGTGTGCTAACACTGCTCCTCCTGTCTTGTACGGAAAGGTGGCCAAAATCTCTGCATCAATTAAACGGTGAACACTTGCATACAGAAAATCCCTGTTGATCACAAGAACAGTAATGGAGGCAATTACAAAGTCCCACTCAAATAGCGCCATCGAAACAATCAGTCACCAACTTTGTGCCAAATGTCACAATGGATGAACCGTTAGTTGTGGGCCGCCCCCCTTGGCTGACATGTCTGTGCTAGTTGGAGGGAGTAGGCTGTTTTGTGACCCAGAGTCCACCAGAAATCATCTTCCTGGAATTGAGTCCTTCATGAAGAGCAGCTCACTATGTCTCCCAGTGTCCACAGCTGCTCTACGAGCGCTAGCCCACGAGCTTCCCTGTGCTTCAAATAAGCACAGAGGGATGCAATGTCGTCCCTTGCTGAACCACGGGAGAAAAAACAGAGGCTGTTCCCATGCAGTGCCCGGTCAGTCACACCAGCCACCATGGCCAGATCCGTGTCTCCAGCGCCTGGAGATGGTGTGACGCCACACTCTGGACAGTGAACTGTCTGGTAGCCAGCAGGATCTGATCGATCTCCGTAGCCAAACCTTAACAGTCACCGGTGGCCAGACACTGGGAGTTAGCCAAAGCCACGCGCACAGGAAAATGTACGGGAAAAGGAAACCATCTTTTTCAACCTTTGGTTCAATAGCTTCATAGCATGCCATGTGAACTACTGGTCCAGCACAGCAATGACCAAAAAGTATCTGGGGTCATCTGCCGTGATTCGACGCAGCTAAAGCAGTGCTTCGACACACTGGAACCAGGGAGCTCTAGCCAGAACTCTGGAAGCTTCACAGCAACAGCAAGAACAGCTAACTTTAAGAGTTGAGGCAGTGTGGGAGAAGTGGAGTCACACTCTTCTTTTGCTCCAAACGTGCCCAATACAAGATCACCAATGTGCAGGATGAGGAAAAGCACCGGGGATGAAGGTAAGTTTGAAATTTAAACCTCAACTCCAAAACCAAACTGAAACAGAAATAGCCCTGCACCAGAAAAACCTGGGTATGTAAAACTCGCCCCCAGCTCACAGCCCTGTTGGGTGAGAGGCACAGCTCCTAGTTTCTGCCATACCTTGATCATATTGTTACTGTTACCTGAAAATAATTTTGTTTGTCTGCTATTGTCTTGGTTTGTTGGTTTCTCTGTGTCTGTTGGTGGGTTTGTTTGTGTATTTGTTTGTTTGTTTGTCAGATGTGTTGTTCGCCACATGATAAAGAATCAATTTCTTTTTTCTATTGTAAATCTATGGCATTTAAAAAAAAGGTTCTCGTTCCATTTGGACAGAACGTTGATCAAATAAATAAATGAATGAATAAATAGGAAAATGTATAAATGAATAAGATTCTTGCCATGTAGAATCACTGGTGAAAATAGATTTTAGTTTCTGAATTGTGCTCTACATCTGAATTTTGAGAAATTATCCCAAGCCATTTTAAGGTTGCAAATCTGCCAAGGTTGCATGAGAGCAAATGGTGCTGTGAATTTTTTGCACCAATTCACTGTATTTCAAATGCAGATGGCTAATTTCCAGCACAATAATTATCCTTCTAAAACCTTCAGACTCAGTTGTAACAATGACCAATACGGGCAAGGTTCATTCTTAGGGCATTGGGCATTATCTGTTTGATGCTCATGATTTAAATGATTCCAGATACATAATAAATTTAACAATAAAGATTGACTGGTATGATATCATTAAGAGGGGAGGGAGTAAAACCAAACAAATTGGTGCTTCCAGTCACTATATCTTTATACCTAAGGCAACAACTAGCTCTCTGCAAACACCTTTGCTTGACACAAATGCAGACAAACAACTCCAAAACAGATGCACACCACCTGCTTCTGTGTTTTGGGAACAATTTAGGCAAGTTGAGCAAAGATTTATTCTTGTGATCCCGAGCACAAATCAGAGCACTTTTGGATGCTTAGAGATCTGTTGGCAAGGAACTCAGACTTCATGAGTGTATATGTGTGTTTGCACATGCATAATACAACAAAGGACAGACAGAAAGGGGGAGGGAAAAAAAACTGAAAGACAAATTATGAATCTGCTCCTGACAGGTGGTTAATTAGAATTAGCCTACACCTACACACGGACAGGTGCACAAATCCAGCAAAGGGGAATTAAAATTTTTCTACATCTTGGATATTGACTCCCTCCCCATTAAAATCTGTCTCACAGAGGCATTTATAATGACACACATCTCTTCCCTGCATTGCATTCAATCCATAATGAGTTTTCAAGGCTCACTTCCACACTTCACATCTGATTGACACGGGCACATGCACACATGAACATCCACACACACACACACACACACACACACACACACACACACACGTAATTTTGATAACTATTCCATTTGCTAAAGAATCGAGAATGACTTATATCCTCCCCTCCCCTCTAGAGATAAAGATCAGGTATTGTATTTGGTATTTATAAACCACTATGACCTGTGATAAAAGAATTATTATTTATGATACAGAAACAGAAAGTTTCCTGGTACATGAATCCTTTGTATATCTTGTACAACATTTTGCCCCATCATGACTGACTTACTTCCAGATAGAGAAGATAGATAATAATACATTTTCTTGAAAATGCAGGAGGCCTTAAAATGTAAAACATCTGTTGTGAGTCAGGAAAAGGCTGTGTTATATTGGTGATCATTTATATCTAAAGAAAGAAAGAAAGAAGTTAGAAGAAAAAAAAAAAGCTTCAAAAAAAATTTAAAAAAATAAAATAAAAAAAATTGAGAGCTTTTGACGGTTGATCTCCTAAACCATCAAAAAAACATGATCTGGATTGAAACAGTATGAAATAGCCATAAACATACTACATATGGCACAATATTGCAATATGTTCCAGGCTATTTTTACAAATGAGGTCGTTGTTGTCCCAATCAACATATCAGCTATTCAGACAGCTAAACATTTTCCAAATTTAAAAACAAGAGAGAGCTCAGAAATAACTTTACTTCCTGTGTCTGGGGTTGACAAAATAAAACATCACAAAACCACCAGTTGAGCCCAATAATTGCATTGTAAAACATATTTGATTCATTATTCTTGTCATTGTCCTTGTCCTTGTCCAACAGCCTATCCCTTTGTTTCATTCCCTTCTTCTTCATGTTCCATTCTCCCACACCATTAGTGTACTGTTGGAATAACTTAGATGTAAATTGAATTTAGGTAAGATATTAGCACTGCAGCAATTAGTGAGTGAAAGCCATTGACAACGTCAAGCATGTGCCAGGGTCATAGCTACAGAGATTTGTTCTGGAGTTTGTGGATAAATGATACAGTGGATGCTCTTTACGGAACACTGAGAAAATAACTTTCAGCCAGCTTTTTTTATGTGCAAGCCAATTTTTTCAAGACGATAAAAACGACAATGACCATGTTTGTGTTTGTATGTGCGCAGTGTATGTGTAAAGTGCGCAGAGATTAGCAATTATATTTCTGGGATAAAACATAGACAATAAATGGACAGTTTGTCGATGTAGTTTCAAAATTGTTTGCTGCTGACAGACATAATAATCCTCACGAGGTAAAACTAGAAGAACCTGTCAATTCGAAATAAGGAGTAAAGAAGTAAGCGCAGCATACGTGTATTCCTCCAGAAGGAATGCTTATAGTCATTTGTATCTACTTAGAAGTGGATAGTTAAGGAATGAGTAAAAACAATACAAGCACAATAATGCATTCATACATTATAAATCTAATGGTCTCAATCATCCAGGTCATAACTCTGTTGTCCAACATAGACGTAGCAACTTTTGGGGGTTTGTATTGTTTTTTTTATCCTTTTTTTTTTTTTTTACCTTTTTTTTTGATGAAGTTTCACCTCTCATGAAGCTTCATCAGTTTTAAAAGAATGTGTGGAGTTTCCAGTATTGAAGTGCTAAGGTCGGGGATGGGCACTAGTTTAGGGCGAACGGGAGTTTGTTATGCAAACCGAAGGTGTGAGTTTGGGTCTGAATTTTGGGTAACCTGCATGAGTTGACCCAAAGACAGGAGGCAGAGCCGGAGATGTTGAGATTTTCTTTGGGGGGCGAAAGGATGTACAGGATGAGAAATGAGCACATCGGAAGGACAGCCCAGGTTAGATGTCATGGAGATAAAGTCAGAAAGGCCAGTAAAAGAGGCAAGTGAAAGGGATGTTAGCTCCTCAACATGGTTCTCAGACTCTACCAGCTGATGACCTGGTTCCACCTTCAACCAAGATGTAAAACCATGGTCCGTTCATTTGTGCAAAGGATTAAACAGATCAGTGGCAGATCAAGTCCCCCAGGACCAATGCCACCTTCTCCATGCTGAATAGAGAGCAGAGAAATTTTTTCTCTTTGGCAAAAGCCAAAGAGAAAAAAAGGGTTTTCAAAGAGGATTTAAAAACAGGAAGTCAGTCGGCCTGCCTCATGCACAAAGGCAGCCCATTCCAGAGTTTTGGTGCAGCAACTGTAAACGCATGGTCCCTCTTGACTTCCTCTTTGTTTTAGGAACAATTAACAAAAATGTATCTGCTGACCTGAGGGAGCATGATGGAGTGTATGGCTGGAGCAGGTCAGACAGATACTGGGGGGCGAGACCATGAAGACATTTAATGTCAAAGAGAATAATTTTAAAATAAATCCTAAAATGAACAGGGAGCCAATGAATCAGTGCTAAAATCGGGGTGATGGGCTCTCGTTTTTTGGTAGAGTTAAAAGTCAAGCAGCAGCATTCTGAACCAGCTGAAGTCGAGAGCGGGACTTCTGGCTCAGACCGACATAAAGTGCGTTGCAGTAATCTAAACGAGTTGTAATGAAAGCATGGATTAAAATCTCAAAGGGATGTTGAGGTAGTGATGACTTGACTTTTGCCAGCTGTCTTAAATATAAAAACTGGACTTGACCACTTGACCTTTGATTTGTTGATCAAGCTTAAGGTCACTGTCCATTTTGACACTTAGGTTTGTAGCTGTCTGTGTTAAATAAAGGATCAAAGGGCCCAGATCAATATTAATTTGTGGGGCATCACTGGGTCCAAACAACAGGAACTCAATCATTTTATCATTTAAAAACAAGAAATTTACTGACATCCATGCCTTTATCTCAGCAAAGCACTCTAAGAGATGATTGGCATTTCCCTGTTTCAATGGCAGATAAATCTGACTGTCATCAGCATTAAAAATGGAAACTGATGCCATATTTCCAAAGAATTGATCCCAGAGGAAGTAAATACAGCATTTAGAGAAGAGGGCCAAGAATAGAGCCTTGAGGCACATGTGAGAGGCACTACAGAAGACTAAGCAACTACAAGACAAACACAGAAACTTCTCTCAGTCAAATAGGATAAATCCAGTCCAAAGCACCACCCTGAATACCCACACAGCTCTCCAAGAGAGACAGGAGGATCTAATGGTCCACTGTGTCCAAGGTAGCTGTTTGATCCAACACAACCAGAACAACACAGTGACCAGAGTCTGTGGCTAAAAGAATATCATTAAAAACTCTCATCAGTGCCAATTCAGTACTGGGAATGGTTTTAATCCCAGACTGGAACACTTCAAGAATGTTGTGTTCATCAAGGAATGATTTCACATGACAGTAGAAAATTTTCTCCAGATTCTTAGAAAGAAATGGAAGTTTAGAGATTGGCCTAAAATTAGACAACACAGACGAGTCTAAGGCAGGCTTTTTTATGAGTGGTGTCACTACTGCATGCTTAAAACTCACAGGTACAGTCCCATATGCTAAACTACTGTTTATAATGTGGAGCAAATACGATGTCAAGGTGGGAAAAACCTCTTTAAAAAGATGAGGTGGAATTGGATCATTAGGAGATTCAGCAGGCTTCATATGACCAGTAGTTTAATTCAAAGATGAGAGGCTGACAAGCTCAAACTGGTTGAAGACAGCAGAGCATGTGGCAAAGTCTGAGTGGTCATAAGAGGGACTAATGAGGGCTCTAATGATGGAAACCTTATTTATAAAAAAAGCTCAGGAAGTTTTCACACATTTCAGTTTGGTTCTCCATGCAGACTGATTGTGGGGCGTTGAGAACAGAGTTTACAATCTTAAAAAGAACATGAGGATTGTGACTGTTCGAGGCAATTAATTCAGAAAAGTATTTGGCCTATTTGGCAGATCACACTGCTCTCTGATAAAAACACCAATTGTCCCTCAACTTCTGGAAAGACACCTGCAACTTGTCCTTTTTCCACTTCCACTCATCTCTCCTGCATTCATGCCTGACAGTGTGCGTAGCATCATTCATCCAAGGCTCAAGTCTGGGTTTGGAAAGCCTAGTTTTTAGTGGAGCCACAGCATTCAAAATAGATTGACATGTGGAGTTGTATTGAAAAGACAATGCCTTAACATCTGCGTTAAGGCCCAGAGACTCGGTAGGACTGGTTACTGAGCTGAAGGCTGCAGTGAACTGAGCAGCAGTGGAGGAGGTGGCAACATGACAGTGCTGTGCAGGAGCGCAAGGTTTGACAACATGACAAGGAAGTGGCATGTCAAAAACAACTGGCATATGGTTTGAAAACACAGCTACACTAACTTCTAGGTAACAGACAATGAAACCATGTGTTAAAACCAGGTCAAGAGTGTGTCTATGTTCATGTGCAGGACCAGAGATGAGCTGAACAAAATTAAAAGAGTCAATGAGGTGTAAAAAGTCTCTGCCGAAAGACTCCACAGGACAACACACATGAACATTAAAATACCCAACGATTATAACTCGGTCATATTTAGACATTATTCCTGCCAAGAGATCCGAAAAGTCACCAATAAAATCTTTGTTGTTCCTGGTTGGTCTGTATATAACCAAGCACAACATCCAGGGGTCAGGGCCGAGCTCAAATTGGTTCATCTCAAAGCTGGAGTAACAGGTTGTCGGTGAGATCTGTTTACAAATAATGTAATCCCTGTAAACAGTCGCTATGCCTTCTCTGCGTCCTGACGTCCTCGTAGAGTTATATTAGCAAAAGTTGGCAAAATGCACTGGACTCACTGTCAGTCAGCCATGTCTCCGTTTTGCAGTCCAATCTGCGTGAGGTAAAGGAATCCCTTAAACTAAAAGTTTGGTTAGCTAGCAATCCAGCATTCACCAGGGCCATCCTAACAGGAGCTGGAGCCAGGGCGGTAGCTGTCTGGGGAGTCTGTGAGAGTTCACTCCGCGCAGTGCAGGTAGGTAAAGAAGAGATGCCGGGTCGTTTGTCCCTCATCAGAGCTGATCACAGGTACAAGAGAGGGCTGACAGGATCCAGGTTACCCAAAGGAATGAGGTGGTGATAAATAGACGTATTATCTCCATAAAATGCAACAGGAGAGCACGCCAAACAGGCTTTCAGTTTGACCAGCCTACCACTGCGTTTCCCACAGCGTTTGTGTTCTCTGCATGCAGATTGAGCTGTAACACGCCAGAGGTAAGCCGGAACACCTGAAGCGGTGCGCTGACAATTTTCCATCCATTTTGTTCATCAAGATTCACATTTCCAGAAGAGGGTTGGAGATTTAGGAGTGTTCGGTGGTCATATATCAGCAGTGGGTTGGCATTAAATACAACAAGGCACAGAAACAACTGAAACAAAGACAGAGTTTGCAAAGACAGACAGCAGGCCGAGTACACTGGCACCATCTTACTCAATCTATACTACGAACAAAACTATGTCACGTCACACAATAAGACATCCATCCATCTTCTGCCATTAATCCAAAGTCAGATCGAGGGTGTAGCACCCGGAGTAAGAAGGCACAGACTTCCCTCTCCCCAGCCACATGGTCCAACTTTTTTCGGGGGACCCCAAGGTGCTCCCAGACCAGCCTGGAGACATCGTCTCTCCAGTGTGTTCTGGGTCTTCAGGCGTCCAGGGGGCATCCTGACCAGATGCCCGAGCCACCTCATCCTCTCTATATGGAGGAATAGCAACCCTACTCCGAGTTATTCCCACATTGCCAAACTTCTCACCTTATCTCTAAGGGAGAGTCCAGCCACCCTCAGGAGAAAATTCATTTTGGCCGCTTATATCCGAAATCTCATTCTTTCGGTCACTACCCACAGCTCATGACCATAGGTGAGAGAACGTAGATTGACCGGTAAATTGAGCGCTTCGCCTTCTGGCTCAGCTCCCTCTTCACCACAACAGACCAGTACAGAGTCCTCATCAGTGCAGATGCTGCACCGATCTGCCTGTCAATCTCACACTCCATCCTTCCCTCACTTGTGAACAAGACCCAGAGATACTTAAACTCCTCCACTTGGGGCAGGACCTCTTCCCCCACACAATGAGACAAAACAGTAGAAAACCAAATATTCACTCAAGACAAGTTTCACTCACTCTCCTACTTGCACTTCTGTTCTCATTCCTCTTAGAGGAAGTAAGAGACAAAAAAATTTGTTGGTATTTGAACGTCATGGTTTTAGGCTAATATGGGGGTCACTGGTTAAAATTAGAAGTCTGTTGTTCACCTGAGTTGGTTGGTTCACCAGAGTTGGGTTTGGTAGGAGACATTGACCTCTGGATGAGTTATATGGTGCAGAGGGGTCTGTTTTAAGAGTCAAGTCATATGAAAGATTGTGTTGGTTGCTGCCTCCTCCTTTCAGTTAAAGATGCTCTAATTTGACTCAGATAGCTTTGACTCCTCTTGTCCCTTGGTCCCAGTTCTTTGGTCTATATCTCATTCGCCATATTTTTTGTCTGATTTACATACCTCACCCCCTGAGCAATCAAATCCCAAAGACCGCCCAGATAGCAACAGTATTGTTCCATTAACTGTCGATAATTCTGTCACACACACACTCACAAGCAAGACAACATTAGCTTTGTGAATTCTTTTAACAAGTGAAAGGTCAACAAAGATATAATAATTGAATAAAATAATAATAATTTACCTTTTCTCTTAAAATATTGTTGAGGTGGACACAGACTGTTGAGATTGTGAAATGCCTTCAAACCACATCTTATCACAGTCTCACAACTTTGCATCCTGACTTAGGAATGAAGAATATATTTACTAAATGTTTCCATAAAGTTCAGATAACTGAGTGTCCATGTTCCCACGCTTATGAAAATGTACACATGCACAGACATGCACAACTAAATTCCTAAAAAGCACCATTTCAAATGACTAATTGCGGATTAAACAAAACTTATATCTGCTGTTGCAGAAATTTCAGTCTGCAACAGTAAATGAGAGATGTGGGACAGAAATTCAAAGAAAAAGTCATGCGAGTAAGGACACACTCAAATTCATACAACAGCCCTCACCAGCCCCAATGGAACACAAGATACATTCAAAGTCTGCTATTAACAAATCACACAACAGTGGCTTTGTTCTGAGCGACTGCTTTAATATTTAACATGTTTTTCAGGCTTGTGGCTGCTGATGTTTAGCCCTAAGATTGCCTCTGACTCTAGTATTGTCACACTACAGAGATCAGCCCAATAACTTACATCCCTTTGATTGAAATACACAGCCCACTTCAAGCCAATTACACTCGGACACAGACACACGGACATAGTAATATGCATTGGTACAAACAGCTGTGAATATATTTTATACGTATGCCCGCACCCAGAGGTAATATACCTCCATTTCCAGCACATGCATTTGGGGGGCACAAACACACACACACACACACACACACACACACACACACACACACACACACACACACAAACACACAAACACACGCGCACACACAAAACCTTACAAACATACTCACAGTCAAGTCGTTGAAGAGTTTCATGCACTCTTTTTTCTCTTTACATCAATTAGTAATGTTTTGTGTTCGTGTATGCCCTGATCTTTCGCAGTGAATTTGCAGATTGTGAAGTAAACTCCATGAGTCATGTCACGTTAGTCTCTCTCACAGTTTTAGTGGAACGTTATGCATTTTTAAGTCTATCGCGGCACATAACCCCTTTATAAAATGCACACAATGCATGTCTTATTTTATCATTTCAAATCATTAAAAGTTTGATTACAAATGGATGTGGTGTCCTGGATGTGTACTGAATACCACACACAGATTTGTAAACTTGTGCCTTTTGAACAAATTCTGGCTACCCTTTTGCTTCATTGTACCAAAAACATTTTGGGCAGGGTGAAACTCTAATTTCAGAAAGTAAAGATCCCACCTTGAGAAACAGAGGCTGTCATGATGTGTATACACTGAAATTATTTACTCAAGCAAGTATCATGACTAGTTATAAGCCCAAATATTAGAAGCTACTTTTCACAAGCTTAATATAAACAAAGATATAAAGAGTTTGATTTAGAAATATTCCTTATTTTTGGGATTTGACAAAAAAACATTCTAGTGGAATATGTAAAGATACTTAGTTTAACTGGCTGAGTGATTAATTTAAATGAGAACATCAGCTCGCCATTGTTGTTAACAGATCACAATACGCCTCCTATCATCCAAATGGAAATAAAGTCTCCTAGGTTATCCATTAATTGAAAGAAATCAAATTCCACTTTTAAGTGAGTCTTATTGAATGCTTTTAAAGCTGTGACTCGATTCTCCTTCCCTTGGTCATGAGCCTTATTTTCCAGTTTAGACAAATTGCTAATTTGGCAGGGTCAGACAAAAACTAACATAACTAATACACTGTGGTTGCCCGTTTAATACTTTTGACCAACAATAAACAAATGGAAAGTGAAGGTAGCCGTCGGACCAAGAAACAGCCCCTTTAAGAAACTAAACAGTGACAGCAACCTGGGGCATTCAATAAATAAATGAGGCAACATTTTGGTCAGTATCCTGTCATCCCAGATTTGAAATGTCCTCTGTATCTGTTTCTGACTATGGGGTAATTCCCAATCCTCCACTGGACGTCAGTTGTTTGTTTTTTATCGGTGGTGGCTTATACAAAGCTTGCGATCTCCATTTCTGAGAGGTGTCTGGTCCACAGAAGCTGAACCTTTTGGATAGCTTCACTTGTGATAGGGGCTGAAGGTTAAGCAACTTGACACAAGTTACTTAGACATATTTTTTTATCTGTTGCTTGGAACTCCTTCAAGCTTGGGATCTTGAGGGTCAGTAGCAGGCCATCTTTGTCCTCCCTCTGCTCAATACATGGCAGGATGGTCAGCAAGGGGAGCCTGTAGTCAACGTTCTCATTCCGTGACTTGAGGCAGAAGTGATCAGCTGCAAAGCATCTCAAGTAGGGTGGAAGTGCATCGCAGATTTCCTTGGTAACTCTGGCAACCAGCCTAATAGAGATGATGCGCCCAGATTCCCTGAGTGCATTCAGAGAAGAAGGCTGCAAAAGACGACACAGATTTGTCAGACCAGCACTGCTGAGGTTGAGACAAAAGCCTGTGGAACGCATAGACTGGGACCTAAGAAAATTATTGAAGAGCAGAGTCTCTTCCATCAGCCACAAACCCGGGGGTGCATGATCAACCTGCCAAAATTCTAGGACCTGCCAAGTTTGAAGGATTGAGCTACAGAAGGATTTTTGTCCAGTCTGATTCAGAATCCCAGGCTGCATCAAAAAAAGCTGTTTGCCCAGCTCTAACAGTCTAACCTTTTCTGAAGCATTTTTGCAGGGATCAGGCAGTTGGCACTCATATAAAATCCTCTTTTCTGTATACAATCTGAAAGCTGATACCATACTGAAAATGTGAGACCTTAGCCTCCCTCCGTAACCTGAAGATAGAGCACTGCCGCTCGGATACAGTGTCTCAGATTAGCCTCTTGATCTCCTCAAGCAAGCCCCTTGGTGCTTGTGCCAAAGAGTTGAGGGAATCAGGTTATTGATGACCATCATCCTTCCCCTGTATGACAGATGAGTCAGTAGTCACCACTGCTTTGACAGCCATGCACTTATTTTGTCTTTTACTCCTACCCAGTTTCTTCCCCTAAAGTCCTCAGTCCCAAAGAACACCCCTTTCACCTTATGGCTATCTCTCTCCCACCTGAGGCCAGCAGGTAGGGTGGACAATGTCTGGCTACTCCATTGCCGAGTAGCAAGGCTTTGATCTGGGCTTAGTTCACCTTTGCGGAGTTTGCCATCTCATACAGAAAGAGCATTCGAAAGGTGCTAGACATAGTCCTGGTTGAATACAAATACATTTACGTTGCCAGCATAAACACAGAGACTAAAGGAGTGCTCGTGTCCTCTTTGCCCCTGTAAAGGAAAGCTGTTGATCCAGTTCCTGAGCCAAGAGAGCAAAGGCCTGATGGTTAAGCATAGAGCTGCCTGGAGGTGGGGCAGCCTTGTCTTATTCCTTCTTCTTATTGGTGAAAAGCAATAGGATGCCCTGTGCCCATTTTGATCAAGGAAGTTATGATAGAGTAAACGCAACCAGGATATGACATTGTCTCCTAACCGAAAAGCTTTGTGTGCCGAAAACAAGTACGACTGGTCCACCTTATCAACGACTTTGTCTTTGTCCAGAGCAGTTATACTTGCTTTCATATTGTCTGTCACATACATCAAAAATGTCCCTCATTAGAACTATGTTATTCCTTATGATCCTGTCCATGACGCAATGGAATTGATCTGCGTGTAAGATGTAGTCCTGTACAGGATATTGTAGTCCTAACACAGTAGGGGCACAGGCCTCCAGATTTTCAGCATAGTTATTTTTTCTGTCTTCGGAAGCAAAGCAAGAACTGCCCTTTGGTAGGAGCTTGGTAGGGAGACAGTCTGACTGCACTTGGTTAGAATTGCGTGAAGGTCACAGAAAATGGTGCTCCAGCTACAGTGAGAGCTGGAGATCAGGGCCTGATTAAGCCAACAGAACCAAACCATCTGCAAAAAGCAGAGACTCAATCCTGTGGCCACCAAACCAGATCCCATTGACGCCCTGGCTGCACCTTGACATTCTGTTCATAAAAATTATGAACAGAATCAGTGACAAAGGGCAGCCCTGGCGAAGTCCAACTCTCACCAGAAACAGGTCTGACTTACATCCGTCACTGGTCATACAGGGACCAAACAGCCCATATAGTGGGGGTTGGTTCCCCACATTCCAGGAGCAGCCCTCCCCCACAGGATTGGTCTTGGGACACGGTCAAATGGCTTCTCCAGATCCAGAAAACACATGTAGACTGGTTTGGTAAATTCCCATGCCCCCTTGAGAACCCTGCTGAGGGTCATGAGCTGGTCCACTGTTCCAAGACCAGAACGGAGACCATGCTGCTCTTCCTGAATCTGCAGACCTGCCAAGCCAAGTTTGAGAGTCCTCTCTGACAGAAGGGACTCAGCAGTGGCCCCTGCATCTCCACCCAGCACTTCCTCACTATGCCTTATTCCAGTTTAAAAAATTTCAGTTACTTTTTTGTTTTGGACGAGGAAATGGATGAATACTGTTGACAGAACACCCAGATATGTGCCTTGCGAACTTCCCTCCACAAACTCAAAAAATGATTGGTTGCGTTTCTTTTTCCATTCCTATCAGAAAAAAAACAATTACTTTTGGCAGCAACCTCTGTCTCTATGTTCACTAGTCTTAGGGTGTCAGGAGGTTTGAAATGAACCAGCATTTTATGTTTAATTAAAATGCCTCTGAGTTTTTCAGAAATACCAGCAAAGTATGCTATTACCTTTTGATACTAGTCTACATAGCTTTCAAAGGGACAAGAGGGGAATAAAGGAGTGGGATGTTGCTTGTGGACGTAAATGACTTCCTAAGGATCCGCAGCTGTGTTATCACCGCCTCTCTCCAGGCGCATAGGATGCATTTAGCTGAGTTAAGCTGCTGAAAGAGCTCATAGGTGCTGCTTGCTTTAAATGGATACTAAAGTCAAGCATTGTGCCAACAGCTTTCTTTCACAAGCATCAGAAAAAAGTTCCTTTGGAAATTAGTGAAACCTGCTTGAAAAAACGACACAGGCAGGAGACCCTGTATGTTCTTCTATGAGGATGTCAACAACCCATGACTACAGATGTAGCATCTGATGACGATAGACTGTGCATCATTTTTGTTTTGTTTTTACTATTCTATACAAATATAGATATGTTGAGATACTTTATGATCGTTTTTATGTAGCTGGTACAGATATTGACATGACAATATATTACATACATGACAAGATATTGACATCAATGACATCTTAGTAACTGGGGATCCCTTTAAGAGAACAGTCATAGTGTTTAGAGAAGAGGTGTCCGGAATTTTAAGGGGTGTAAGCTTACCAAATTAAGTTTAGACACAACAGTTTGGGAGGGTGAGTGTGACATTGATATAGATGACATTAAAGGGGCATTACCTTTTTCAAGGTTGCAGGTTACAATAGGTTTATATAGTAGTTGTACATTGCTGAATATGTTCACACAATACTTAATTTTCAAAACATACTGTCTCAATGTTTACAAAAACAAGCATTTAAACAATGCAACTTTAATACAACTGCAAGTCAAATACTACTGCAAGTCAAAGTAAAACCAAAGAAAGTAAAATCAAAGCAAAGAACAAGGTTCAAGTAAAACAAACAGATGTACACTCAGTTCATTCAAGATTACAGGATCATGAATAGATGCAATGACATTATGATGAAAGGCTCTGATGAAAGACTACTACTTAAGTGCTGTGTTGTCACAGATTTGCACAATAGCCCATTTCTTTGTGTCAAACACACATATGAGGGAAAAAGCAAACCAAAAAATAATTTCATATCCACAGTGCAATGAAAAACAATCTATAGAGCGTTGAAAACAAACAGAAATAAATTTCATTTTCAGGGGAATAGGTGACCGAACATGTCTCGGTGTCCCAGAAACCTCCAACAAACTTGAAATAATTAGTGAACTCTTGTCAAAAGTAGGTAAGCACCTCATATAAGGGTCATGCAGTGTCAGTGTGTTTGCATTATTTCATGGACTGGACTTAAATAAATTGGGCATAAAAAATAAAAATATAAAAGGATAAAATAATAAAATGATTTAAAAAGAAAAGTTGGCCATGGTGCAGCAGGTTCCTTTAATTGCACCTCTAAAATTTATCATTAATGAGCAAGCCCAGGACAAAATATTCACAAAAAATAGTAGTTATAATGGCAATAAACTAACATGTTTATCTAGAGAGGAGTGAGATTAGTGTCAACTTACCACGGTGATCTGTTTTGTCATTGATAGCAGGATATTGTTCAAATATGAATGTATGATATTCCTCCCATTGACTTTTGTCATGTTTAATTGGGTCATTGTAAAATACCGTTTGGATTTAATCCATGATAAGAGAACATTGATAGAATGCATAGATGGCTAAACAAATAAAGACTATGGTAATTACAATTTAAGAATTAAAAACAGTTTACTGTGTGTGCACTTTATGTTGGTAATTAGCTTCAATCCTAGCAAACAATTTATGTGTTGATACTCTAAGGAGGACAATATGCAAATGTATATTCTGATGTAGATCTCAGGGTCTTAATTAATTTTGAGACTACATACAAATTGCAGTCGGTCTTATAACGACTACCGGAAATCGATTTATTTTTGACCATAGCCTTAGTCCTGTAATTGTGGTGATTGGAGACTTTTGCTCTGTCTTCCCTGTGGTTTCTTTCACAGGGGCTAGGTGTGGCTGAGAAGCTGATGGTGGCACACCGGCTTTTCATCATTGTTTGGAGCACTATTTAGGCTCTGGAGATTGGTGTGCTCAACGCCAGATTGTCACTGTTTAGTGTGGATCATTTCAGGCATGTTCCCACCATCTCAGATAAGAAAATCAGTTTTGTTCATGCCTAACCGTTTGTCCTTTGTCTCCAGGGCTCTTTTTCTCGAGGTCCTTGGCAACCAGCCACACCTCCCATTCGACCTGAGGTTTTGACCATCCCACAATCTCTTGCCCCCTCAGTCTGGGTTCCTGAGTTTTCTTCCTCAGCCTGATTTGCCCTCCACATTCATATGTAAAGCTATACCTTTTTCCCAAGTCCCTGGCGTCTATGTCTGCTTTTGGGTCCAGACCTATCTAATCCTAACAGTAAAAATCATATCCTCCGATGATTGCCTCAAAAACATAGATGAAGAAATTACGGCTGTGATTATACCATCGAGGATATTGCAATGAAAAATAAAACTAAAAATAGTTCCTCAAGAGTTTTGCAAATTATGAATCTGAATTCAGCATCCATTATATATTAGACTGCGCTTTTATTCTTGTTGAAACATATTTGTGTGTTTTTGGCTACCAGTATGTTGATGCAATAAAGTTATATTATGACCTGCTGTGAAACTGTGCTTCATCAGTGTTGGTGTCATGTTTCAGTAGTGGTTGATCTGAATAATAGTATCCCTGTGTGACAGGTACGGGTCCAGACACACATGCAACACCAAGACTCATTGCCAAGAGAGTGAGTTCAGAACAAGTTTACTGTGGATCCGGAAGCAGGTGAACAGTTTGTGGTAGTAGAAAGCATATGAAGCAGGGGAATCAAAGGCAGACATGGTCAGCATTGAGAGAAAGGGTAGAAGGGTGGAGTTCTGTAGGTCTGGGAGACGAGTTAGAGATGGGAGAGGTCGGCACCAGAGCGACAGGCAGTTGGACGCTGGGGTTCTGAGGATCTGGCAGGACAATTGTGGAGAACCTTTCCCTGGCACAGGGGAAGAGAATAACTAGAAAAAAAACAACCCGGCAACAGAAAACCGCCAGACCCCTGCCAGGGTCGCAGGGGCAGCAGCCGAAGCAGGGAGGCCCAGAATTCCCACTCCCCAGCCACAAGGTCCAGCTCTTCTGGGGGAACCCCAAGGCGCTCCCAGCCTAGAGACATAGTCTCTCCAGCGTGTCCTGGGTCTTCCCCGTGGCCTCCTCCCAGATGGACATGCCCGGAATACCTCCCCCAGCAGGCGTCCAGGGGGCATCCTGACCAGATGCTCGAGCCACCTCATCTGACTCCTCTCGATGCGGAGGAGCAGCAACTCTATTCTGAGTTCTTCCTGGATGGCTGAACTTCTCACCTTATCTCTAAGTGAGAGTCTGGCCACTCTGTGGAGAAACCTCATTTCGGCTTGTATCTTGCTCGTATCTACGATCTTGTTCTTTCGGTCACTTCCGACAGCTTGTGACCATAGGGGAGGGTCGGAACATAGATCAACTGGTAAATTGAGAGCTTCCCCTTTCCATTACAGACAAACTCCCATGCCTCCTTAAAGCCCTGCTGAGGGTATAGAGCTGGTCCACTGTTCCACAACCAGGACGAAATCACACTGCATCTCCTGAATCCGAGATTCAACAATCCAGTGGACCCTCCTCTCCAGCACAGCTGAATAGACCTTGCCCTGGCGGAGGATTTTGATCCTCCTATAGTCTCAGCATACCCTCCAATTCTCCTTTTTTGGAATTCCAAATAGGTATATTTCTGAACACACCATCTGAAAATATTTACATAAAATGACTTTTGATGAAAAGGATGCCTCATTTGTGAGGTGTTCTGGTCATGTCCAATTGGGAGGAGGCTACGAGGAAGACCCAGTACATGCTGGACAGAAATCGTCATTATGCTGGCCTGGGAACGCCTCAGGATCCCCCCGGAAGAGCTGGACCAAGTTTCCGGGGACAGGGAAGTCTGGGCCTTTTTGCTTCTGCTGCTATCCCGCAACCCCATCCTGGATAAACAGTAGAAGAGAGATGGACTTTATGTATGTGTCAAGATTGCTTTTGTGTTTTTAGTGTCTCCTTGATTTGAAAAGTTTTTTTTTTTTTTCTTTTTTTCTTTTTCAAAATAAGGATTGTTACAGCTGTTTCATCAACTTGTATCTTTGCTTTTTCTTAATAATTTTTTTGATGGGTTTTTCTTCCTCATCACCTCCGATGCAGTATCCCTGAGTGATGGTATCATGCTTTAACCCTTTACTTTTAAAATAAGGGCTGCCAAGCAAATGAAGTGGACATCAAATTGAATGCATCTGCATGTCCACAATGAACACCATGTTCAGACATAAAGTTGTGCGTCAACATACCTTAGGCCACAGTTCAATGATTGACTCCATGGTCATGTTATCCGACTTGAGCCCACATGCTCTGGACATTTGGGTACAAAGATGGGTGGAGCTGTCAACTCATCACCATCTGGAGGTGAGCTGGTGTCGATGGTGGGGGAGGACGCATCCGATGGGAGGACATTGAGTCTGAGTGGGCCATGTTCTGCGCCTCCATTGTTGAGGCTGCAGACCAGAGCTGTGGCCATACGGTGTTCCGTTCCTTGTCAAGGCAGGAAACCCCAAAACCATTGGTGGACCCCGGCAGTCTGGGGTCTTCTGGGGGGTCCTCCGGGACAATGGGTTACCGGACTCTGTGATACAGGCTGTTTGGTCCTTGTATGGTCAATGTCAGCGCATGACTTGTATTGCTGGTTCTAAGTCAGATTCATTTCTGCTGAGGGATGGACTCCGCCAGGGCTACCCTTTGTCTGTTCATAATTTTCATGGACAGAATTTTGAGGGGCTGCCATAGTGTTGAGTAGATTGGCCTCTGCTTTTTACGGAGGATGTGGTTCTGTTGGCTTCATCGGACCATAATCTCCAGCTCTTGCAGGAGCAATTTGCCGCCGAATGTGAAGCAGCCACGTTGAGGATCAGAAAATCCAAGACCAATCCAAGACCATGGTTCTCACACGAAAACAGGTGGAGTACCCACTCCAAGTCAGGAAAAAGATCCTGTCACAATTGGAGAAGTTAAATTATCTCAGGGTCTTGTTCACAAGTAATGGGAGGATGGAACATGAGATTGGCAGACAGATCAATGTGGTGTTGGCAGTAATGCAGACTATGTGCTGGTCTATTTTGGTGAAGACAGAGTTGTGCCAAAAGGTGATGCTCTCATTTTACCTTCGATCTAAGTTTTTACCATCACCTATGGTCAGGAGCTGTGGGTCGTGACTGAAAGAATGAGGTCACGGATACAAGCGACCAAAATGAGTTCCGCAGGGTGTCCGGGCTAACTTAGAGATAGAGTGTGGAGTTTGGCCATCCGGGAGAGGATCAGCGTAGAGGGGCTGCTCCTCCACATGGAGATGAGTCTGATGAGGTGGCTGTGCCCTCTATTCAGGGTGCCTCCTTGTTGCTCCCTCGTGAGGTGTTGGGGGCATGTCCAACCAGGAGGAGGCCCAGTGGGAGACCCAGGGCATACTGAAGGGACTATGTCTCTCGGCCTGCCTGGGAATGCCTCAGGAATCTCCCTGAAAGAGCTGACCATGTGGCCAGGGAGACGGAAGTCTGGGCCTCTCTGCTTTGGCTCCTGTGCTTTGATGGATTGATGGATGCATGAAGACATGTGAAGTGGAAACTGTTTACATTCTCCCCCCAAAAATATATAAATTAATGAATTATGGGAACAAGTAGTCCTTCTTCTTCTTCTTCTTTTCCTTTCAGCTTTGCCCTTCAGGGGTCGCCACAGTGAATCAACCTTGTCCATCTAACCCTGTTCACTGTTTCCTCATCTCTCACACCAACTACCTTCATATCCTCTCTCACTACGTCCATAAATCTTCTCTTCGGTCTTCCTCTGGATCTCCTGCCTGGCATCTCCAATCCCAGCATCCGTCTACCAATATAGTCCCTATCCCTCCTCTGTACATGACTGAACCATCTCAGTCTGAAAATAAGTAGTCGATGAAGTTTGTAATTGCATTAAACAGCTTGTGAAACCCCTTGGCTATTCTCAGCTCTTTCTCATATTTGATCATACAAGAAAACACAATATTTTAAACATAGTGAAGCTTAATTATACAAAGTAATGCACACACAAACACACACAAAACTGATAATAAAGATGATGACTGGATGCAATAAAAAAGGTGCAAACCCGACTTTGATTCTTTTTTTTTTTTTTTTTTTTTCACCAGTTCTCCGAAAGAATCAACCACTATATATAAAAGGACAATTTGTTTGCTCTGGAAAGTTTGCATGGATTTGATGACAGGCTGGAAAAAAGAAAAGAAAGAAAAGATTAGATTCTGTCTCCAGCTCTTTCATTTTACAGTGCTTGCACTAATAATTTTGTTATTTTTTCTTCATCTTGCCCTCATTTCATCCAATTTTATCTACAAAACACAAACAAAGCTGTGATCCAGCCACCCTTCCATGACTGTTTTTTTTTCCTTGTGTGGTATTCTACTTCCACTTTCTCTCTAATCTCTATTTCCACCCTCTTGTTTTTGTTTTATTTTTATTTATTTTATTTTTTTCTGTTTGCCTGTCTGCATTTCTTTCCATTTGTGTCTCCCACTCACTAAGCTTGTTTTCAACTCATTTACTTTGGTTCCTGCTCCATTTTCATCTTTCTCCTCCCTCTGTCAATCATCCTGCTGTGTCTGTCTCTGTTTCCTCTCCACTGTGTAACCCACTTCCAATTGCTGAGTGCATTATTTATCGGATCTTTTATTTCTTTCCCTTTCCTTGCCACCTTGAGATAACCGTATGTGGTCATAGGGAAGTAAATGGATGGTCAAAGTGTGCCATTTATCCTGATTTGCTGTTGAGCATCAGAGAGACCCCTATTTAGGATGATGAAGTGGGGTTGATGGGATTATGGAGGGCATATGAAAAGGAACAGAATTGTGGGGTCAGAGAGCCAGAGGACATCTTATCTTTATCACTCGCCTCCAGATGTCTGCCTTTTGTCTTTAACGCTTTTTGAACAATTGAGATGTAGTGCCATTAAGGCCCATAAAATACGGTCTGTGTAAATTTACAGTAGGTTATTGAGTTGTTTTTTTTTTCAATCAGGTGTTTGGAGAACTTATTTCAGTGTAAGAGCAGTTGAAACCTCAAATCACCATCTTAACAAGAAAGGTATATAGCTTTGAGAATAGCTGCATTGTAATCAAGTCGCAGACAGCACATACTGGTAACACACCTCAGCACGGTGGGCAGTCGGAGCCTTAGTGATACAACCAAAGCCAAGACAGAAGCTTCACTCTTAGCACCTTGAAAAGCGTGCCAATAAATATATGTGTGTGTGACTGAACCATTTACTTATAAGCTGCCACGACAGGCAATATTAGAAAAAAGAGCCAGATCCAAAATAGCACGTGACATGGTTGGCACAGCATACAGTGCTCCATAAGGCTTCCTCTTCATCACAGTCTTTTGAATCTTCTGACATTCACAGACAATTGTCAGAACAACTAAAACACGAGATATCAAGGTTTACAGCAACGAGGCTCTTGTAAGACAGGTCATTTAACCTCTTTTTGATTTTCTGTTTTTTTTTCCGATTTTTACCTCAATTCACTTGCCTTTTATATTTTTCCATGGCAACGTTTTGTTTAGGTTTAGGTGTAGCAGAGCCAATTTGCAGGAATCAGTGTATGAACACAACTGAATGTCTCTAAAGCAGATCATAAAACAAAGAAGTCTGGACTCAAAACACACCAACATGTACATGTTAAATGTTTTATTTGCAAATGCACAACATCTTATGATATAGATTCAAATTAAAAACCCTGACTTCACCCCTTTCTGCAAATAATCCATGTTTTTCTGCCATTCATGCATGGTCCTTCATTTTCATTTATTTATTTTTTTCTATTTTCTAACACCAAGAAACAACACAAAGGTGTGTTTTACTGAACTTGATTCAACCAAAATGTTAAGATGCACATTTTTTTTTCTCCAAATTGAGAAGACGGTTGTTTGCTACCCAAGTGTAAGATTCTTTCATAAACCTAGATTTGCTAAAAAAGCATTTTCCATAAATTAACTCAATTGATGGGGAGCGTATATGGAAATCACTGGTCGGAAAGTAAACATGCACTCAGTACAACATCCATATAGAAGCAGAAGTAATAGCCGAGGTCAAGTAAACAATATTAAATGCAGTTCCAAAGTACAAAGATATAGCATTTTTACACGAACAAGAAGTGAAATGTACCGTCTTCTTTTGGCTGCTCCCTTCATTGATTGCCACAGCAAATCAACCTCCTCCATCTAACTCTATTATCTGCTTCCTCTGCTCTTGCAGGTTGTGAAATATGTAGCTATCATAAAAGATACTTAGGAATGATATTGAAATTGTGGTATGATGACTATAACGGCCTTGACCATTTTAAACAGCCTCTTGTTTTGTCCATCATCCCATTTTCACTGTCAGTGGCTGGATATCAAATGTTATTTGATTCATATAGATGACACATCAGTCAGATGTTAGATTCAGTATAATATAATGACAGTATGTCTCAGTCAATCAGACTGAGACATACTGTATAAATCCAAAGAGTAATATGGTTTACAGAAGGAAGTAGGGTAAGGATTCAAGAATCAAAAGTAAGTGTCGCATAAATTAAATATTTGCCAAATAATGAGCCAAATATTAAAATGAGAGAAATTGGTCAAGGTGTTTGTATACATTTTGTTTTTGGAAGCAGAAGACAGATTTTGTTTTTCCTATTATTTTCTAAAATATTAAACACTTTAACTCTTTTTTTTTTTAATTGATCAGTACATTGACCTTATAAACATATGTTCCAATAAATAAGCTGTTTTTTTTGGTTTCTTTTTTACTTGCGAACATATATTTAGTTTTCTTTTTTATTTCTTCAAGAAATAATTTAAAAAGTTGCCTTGCCTTGCCCCTTTCATCACTTTGTCATTAATTTCATTTCAATTCATGTCTTCTTTAATTTTCTTTCTCAGTCTTCATACATCTCACGCTGAGCATACAGCTCACGCAAAATAATCCTTTTAGTAGAGCTTTATGTTTATGGGAGGCACATGATTTAGATCTTTCTCTGTGATGACACAGGCCTCAAGGCTATGAGTGTCAGACACAAGCTGCATATGCAATTACATTTCTATCCAAGACCATACTCATGTTACTCATATTTGAGAAAAAAAAACACCTCTGATAGTACAGTATTATATTGATGGCAGTTATTGGTTCTGCCATACAAAAATAATAAAGAATAGGTATTTAAAATTTTAGCAATAATGTATCCGTGTGGATACTTTGTCCAAACTAATCAACCAATCAACTATACTGTCTGTCAAAAACTGAGAAAACATTGGAAATTGTATATTCTAAAATTAATGTCAAAATAAAAAGAACAATTTATCCATAAAAAAGAGAACCACATTTAATTGTTAAATGCAGATTCTCAGAGATATATATACTACTATTTGCACAGTGCATGACTTCTACATTTTCATATTTGATAATACACTGCAGAAATATTGTTACTCTGTTATGTGTTATAGCAATTATTAGGACTATTCATCATAACTGCTTTAGGTAAAGCCTTTAATTAGGATGTGAGACACAGGGGTTTATGTGATGAGAATGTTATAAAGCTGTCGAAGGGGGCAGAGCTGTTGGAAAGCAGATCCTGCAGAGGTTGACCTCCAAGAATAGACCAGAGGCTAAATATACAATATGCTATATTGAAATGAAAGTACTAAAGCAAAATGCAACAGCCATCTCGCACTGATGAATGATACGGTTCTATTCACCACAACCATTTACTGTTTGCAAATTTAAAAAATGTCAAAAAATGTGGTCATCATTTGTTTACTTGTCATTTGATGTTACCCTTTTATGTCATGTAATGACATTCTTTTCTGGATTTGGCATTTCAAATGCTTAATTCCATTTAAATTTGAAATGACTGTTTTTGAATACAACTGCATTTGCCTATGATCAGAATCAAAAGTCATATGGCACCAATCTGTGAGAAAAAAAATATAAAAACCTGATGATGATTCTCTATTTGCTAAGTTTTTGTTTTGTTTTTTTCTTGAAGGGTTCATCTTCATTCACCCATGTTGTTTGATATGAATGCACCTAAAATAAATAAATAAATATTTCACATTAGAATTTAACGTTGTACATCAATGTAACCCACAAAAGATGTGTGTCCTTGCATTTGTCTGTGAAACTATTAACCTTTTCAAACATAAATTTCAACATAAGTGCTTAAATAGGAATTTTTACCCATGAGCTATGGCCATTGTGATGTAAGTTATATGAATGGCAAATATCTTGAGGAAATTTAGAAAAACAAATAGATTAAAAAAAATCACTAATAATTTTTTAAACAGTTTGGGTTGCAGAATTTGCACATTTGCATCTGCTTTGACTTCTACTTCTGACTATAGTCAAGTAACACTGAAAACGCTTAGCATGCAGTATTGGTTTTCGATTTAGCAATTAGAATTTGCATATCTTAACTTCCCTCCAAAGACTTTTTATATTTTCACATATAGCTATGTGTGTGGTGTAGCTGAATGTGCTGCCCATTCAGAATGTGTACCCCATAAATTAAAGCTAAGCTGGTGTCATTCTTTCACTTGAAAGACAGGCATTTCTGAATAAAGCTTGAATGCCCAAAGAACTTTCCAACAGGAACAGCTTTTCGATTTCGCTCTGTCACTCTGATCTCCGAGTTTTTTCTCTTTTCCTGCAATTTTGAACTCACATCAAAGAATGGATTTTTACTTGGGCTACTTTCACAGTTATTAAGCCATTGAGGGTTTCCCCAAACTCCTTTTATTTATTTCTTCCAAAGCAACTGTTTTTACTTCAAAGGGATTGAATTATTAAGTGCAAGATAAAATTAGTGCAAAAAAAAAAAAAAAAAAGTAATGTCCGTTTTATCTGCTCTCTTGCTGTGACTCTTCATGAGTTAAGTTTTCATGAGCTTAATTGGAATTGTTTTGTTCAGAATAGTTTGACAGGCTGATCATAGATTTTCTACTCTATGTCAACCATTTAGTAGTGTTGGCATACTTTCGAATGGGATAAGCATTTCTGTCCAATGTATATGCAAAGCATTTTTCAAAAGAAAATATCAAGCCCTCATCACAAATGAGTCAACTAAAAGGTCAAGTAAAATTTTTCACATTGCTGGAGAATCTCCACGACCTCAGACACTTAGTTTTTCCTGCACTCTCAGAAATAGGTCCTAAGCAAACCATTAGTACGGTGGGATGATAGGATTGAGCTCATGAAGAGAGGCAGGGTACATCCAGGACCAGTTGCCAGTTAGAACTATTCACATTCTCATTCACGGGCCTGTAGAGTCTTTATTTATCCTGTGGCAAAAACAACACACATGTAGGAAAAGAGAGAGAAAACTCATGCAAACATAGGGAAACATGCATTTTTCACACAGAAAGGAACCCTTTTATGGTTAGGTTACTACTCGATTTGTCCATCGCTTTCATGGTGGTTCTTATCACTGATCAACATTGCTTCCCTGGGTGTAATTTTTCAAATGTTGTATATATCTTTCAGTGTAATTCTGCATGCCTGTTGATGTCTCATTCGCTCCCCCTACCTCTTATGTTTCCCGCTGATGAGGCAGGCAGAGGGTGATTAAAGTTGAGTCTCATCTCGAGGGAAAACTGACCTCAATCAAAAGTATTCTACCAAGAGGATGATCCACTCGCCCTCTTTCCATCCATCCATCATTTCAACTTAGTGTATTTCTGAGTATCATCCACCATTCTTTATTTTCTTTCATCTGCTCACTTACCATGTCAGTACTCCCCATCTTTCATGTTGCCCCTCACAATTTTAGCCCTCATTTGTTATCCTCCCATATCTGTACTCAGTTTGTCATTATTGCTTCTTTTGTTCTTTCATTCAGTTTTTGCTTCAGAAGGAAAGTTCAAGATTGTAATTTTTTATTGTATTTACAAATGAAGATGTGTGTGTATAGCATGTGTAATTATATTTTACTAAATACAAATAATTCTTGTTGTAGCAAGTCATAATATAGACGTTTGAAGTTGTAATGTATTTTATTTTGTAATACAATATTGAAACAAAAAGAATGCATTTTGTACTTTCTTTTGATTGTTTGCATTACCATGTATTAAACAAAAGAGTCATTAGTCCTTGGCTCCACAGTGGGTGATTTTGACTTTGAAATTTCTGTCAAACAGTCACTGTTTTTACTACTTTGCTTGGTAAACTCCCTTGCTAAGTTATTATTAATCACAATTGTTTGAAAAAAATCAGTAAAAATAAAAAATAAAACAAAACAAACAATAAAAAATACAGACAGATAACGAAGAAATTCAGTTGAACAAGTATTTCTTGAATGTAAAAACTTTTTGATTTTTTGGTTTTGCACTGTGAAAGGGGATCTACACTGACTCCAGGCAGAGAGCAATTTTCCAGTTCCCTTTGCTTATGTTTTGTTGTGTTTGTTTGTTGTGATTTTTAACATTCAACTGAATATTGAAGAAAGCAATAGAAACATGTTAATCGTATTTTCTTTCCAACACAAATAAATTATAAAATTATGGATAGCCAATTGAAATTCAGCCTCAGGGCGGCACAGGCCAATGTCTCCTTGAGCCAGACTCGGGGGGGCACAGGCCAGTGTCTCCCTGAGCCGGTCCCAAGCACGGATAAATGCAGAGGGTTGCGTCAGGAAGGGCATCCGGCACAAATTTTTTGCCAAAACCAAATATGCGAATCAAACCGAAAAATTTCATATCGGATCGGTCGAGGCCCAGGTTAACAACGACCGCCATTGGTGTTGATAACCTACAATGAACCAATGGAAATTGGGCTACTGTGGGTCGAAAAAGGAGAGGAGGAAGGTGTGTTCGGAAGCAGTGAGAGAGAAGAGGAAAGGGAAGAGTCTGGAAATGAGATTAGGGACTTTGAATATTGGGAGGATGACAGGAAAAAATAGAGAGTTGGTTGACATGATACAGAGAAGGAAGCTGGGTATACTGTGTGTCCAGGTGACCAGATGGAAAGGGAGTAAGGCTAGAAGCTTGGGAGCAGCTTTTAAGTTGTACTGTCATGGTACTGACAGGAAGAGAAATGGAGTAGGAGTTATCTTGAAGGGGGAGTTTGTTAGGAATGTTCTGGAGGTGAAAAGAATGTCAGATAGACTTATGAGCCTGAAACTAGAAACTGAAGGTGTGATGCTCAATGTTGTTGGTGGCTATGCCCCACAGGTAGGCTGTGAGTTACAGGAGAAGGAGAAGTTCTGGAATGAGTTCGATGAATTGATGCGGAATATCCCCAGAAATGAGAGAGTGGTAATTGGAGCAGACTTCAATGGACATGTTGGTGCAGGCAATAGAGGTGATGAAGAAGTGATGTGCACGTTTGGTATCCAGGATAGGAACGTAGAGGGACAAATAGTGGTAGACTTTGCAAAAAGGATGGAAATGGCTGTTGTGAATACTTTTTTCTAGAAAAGACAGGAACATAGGGCACCTATAAGAG
>CAAKHD010010879.1:21732-37387 GCA_901007705.1 Fistularia tabacaria | reverse complement strand
CACACATTCTGGGCACTACCTCTGTTTTAACAATCTTATATTTTTTATTAACAATTTTTCTCATGATATAACTCGTGTCATATGGTGTGAGAGTCAGTTATATTGTAGCTGTTTCAGAACACACACACACACACACACACACACACACACGCTTACACACACACACTCACATGCACCACACACACACACACATACACGCACACACACACACACACACACACACACACACACACACACACACACGCACACACAAAAACCCACTCTTTGGCACATGTACCTACTCTAGCTGGCCAGATCCAAACAAAGCCATATGGCCATTCTTACTTTACTTACTTTATGTATCAATGGTTTAGCTCAAGGACAAGACAGACCAGTTACAACACAGAAAAAAGGAAGAGGTATGAAATTAGGTGATGCTCAATATTATGGTATTTGGTGCAGATACGAGTATGGAACTATACTGTTTGTTCTTTAAGTCATGTATAAGAGGTCGGAGTTACTGAACTGATGACACCGCTTGGATGAGGGGTGAAACTTCTTCAAGAGAAGAAACTCCTGTTGCCACGACAAGAAGATTATGACAGGAATTCACCATCACCTGGATGACTGAGACCCTCCACAGACATATTAGGCTGAAGGCAATGCTGATTTAGACCGAATTTTTCAAATCAAGGTTACCACAACACAATGCAGCCTAAGGCCGTCACAGGCCAGTGTCTCCCTGAGCCAGTCTCGGGGGGCACAGGCCAGTGTCAACCTGAGCCAGTCCCAAGCCCGGATAAACACAGAGGGCTGTGTCAGGAAGGGCATCCGGCATAAAACTTGTGCCAAAAACAAATATGCGAATCGAACCAAAGAATCTCATCTCAGATTGGTTGAGGCCCCGGTTAACAACGACCCCCATTGGTGCCGATAACCTACAGGGGAAATTGGGCTACTGTGGGTCAAAGAAGGAGTGGAGAAAGGCGTGTTTGGAAGCAAAGAGAGAGGAGGAAAGGTAAGAGCCTGGGACTGAGAGTCGGGACTGTGAATATTGAGCCCATGACAGGAAAAGGTAGAGAGTCGGTCGACATGATGCAATGAAGGAAGGTGGATGTACTATGTGTCCAGGAGACCAGGTGTAAAGGTAGTAAAGCTTGAAGCTTAGGAGCAGGTTTTAAGTTCTCCTATCATGATACTGACAGGAAGAGAAATGGAGTAGGAGTTATCATGAAGGAGGAGTTGGTTGGGAATGTTCTGGAGGTGAAAAGAATGTCAGATAGACTAATGAGTTCGAAACTGGAAATTGAAGATGTGATGCTCAATGTTATTAGTGGCTATGTCCCACAGGTGAGATGTGAGTTAGATAAGATGGAGAAGCTCTGGAATTAGTTTGATAAAGTAATGCAGAATATCCCCAGAGCTGAGACAGTGGTAATTGTAGCAGACTTCAATGGTTGCGTTAGTGCAGGCAATAGAGGTCATGAAGAAATGATGGGCAGGTTTGGTATCCAGGATAGGAATGCAGAGAGAAAAATGGTGGTAGACTTTGCAAAAAGAATGGCCATGGCTGTAGTGAATCCTTTTTTCCTGAAAAGACAGGAACATAGGGTAGCTAAAAAGAGCGAAGTCAGGAGCACACAGGTAGACTATATATTGTAAAAACGAGGTAATCTGAAAGAGATCAGTGACTGCAAAGTAGTGGTAGGTGAGAGTGTAGCCAGACAACATAGGATGGTGGTTTGTAGGGTGACCCTGGTGAAAAGGTAGATCAGAGGACAAAGTGGTGGAAGCTGAAAAGGGAGGAGTGTTGTATGGTTTTCAGGGAGGGGGGCTCAGGGTAGGCAGGGAGAGTTTCCAGATGACTGGACAACTACAGCTAATGTGATCAGGGAGACAGTTAGGAGAGTACTTGTTGTGTCATCTGGAAGGAAAATAGATGAGGAGACTTGGTGGTGGAATGAGGAAGTGCAGGAGTATTTACAGAGAAAGCAGTTAGCAAATAATATGTGGGACACTGAGGGGATTGAAGAGAACAGACAAGAGAACACGCAGATACAGGTAAAGATAGAGGTCGCAAAGGCAAAACAAAGGGCCTACGGTGACTTGTATGCTCAGTTGGACAGTAAGGAGGGAGAGACTGATTTATCCAGGTTGGCAAAACAGAGAGATAGAGACGGAAAGGATGTACAGCAGGTCCGTGTGATTAAGGATAAAGGGTAATGTATTGGCATATGCGAGAATAGTGATGGGAAGATGGAAAGAGTACCTTGAAGAGCTGATGAATGAGGAAAATGAAAGAGAGGGAAGGGTAGAAGAAGTGACTATTGTAGACCACAAAGTAGCAGAGATGAGTAAAAGTGAAGTGAGGAAAGCATTGAAGAGGATGAAGAGTGGAAAGGCAGTTGGTCCTGATTATATATCATGGAGGTATAGAAGTAGTTTAGAGAGACAGTCGTAGAGTTTCAGGATCTTAGAGGATGAGAACATACCTGAGGTATGGAGAAGAAGTGTGATGATGCCCATTTTCAAGAATAAGAGGAGTGCAGAATTGCGATAACGATAGAGAGATAAAGTTGGTGAGCCATACAATGAAGTTATGGGAAAGAGTAGTGGAAACTAGACTGAGAGCAGAAGTCAGCATTTGTGAGCAGCAGTTTGGCTTCATGCCCAGAAAGAGTACTACAGGTGCAGTATTCGCTTTGAGAATGCTAACAGAGAAGTACTGAAAAAGGTCAGAGGGAGCTGCATTGCGCGATTATAGACCTAGAAAACGCATACGACAGGGTGCTGAGAGAGGAACTCTGGTATTGTATGAGGAATTCTGGAGTGGCAGAGAAGTATGTTAAACTGGTGCAGGACATGAATGCTGGCTCTGAGGTATGCTCTGGAAAGGAGAGGAATGAAGGTAAGTTGCAGCAAGGCAGAATATATGTGTGTGAATGAGAGGAACCCGTGTGGAATGGTGAGGCTACAGGGAGTGGAGAGCAAGAAGTTGGAGGATTTCAAGTACATAGGGTCAACAGTCCAGAGAAATTGAGAGTGTGGAAAAGAGGTAAAGAAATGGGTTCAAGCAGGTTGGAATGGGTGAAGAAAAGTGCCAGGAGTACTATGCGATAGAAGGCTATCGGCCAGAATGAAAGGAAAGGTGTTCAAGACAGTGGTGAGACCAGCAATGCTGTATAGTTTGGAGAACCAGGAGGCGCAGCTAGAGGTCTCAGAAATTAAGATGTTGAGGCTCTCTTCGGGAGTGATGAGGATGGATAGGATCAGGAATGAGTCTATCAGAGGGACAGCACATGTTCGATGTTTTGGGAACCAGGTCAAAGAGGCCAGACTGAGATGGTTTGATCATGTACAGAGGAAGGATAGTGAATATGTTGGTAGACAGATGCTGGAATTTGAACTGCCAGGCAGAAGGGATAGAGGAAGACCAAAGAGAAGATCGATGGACACAGTGAGAGAGGATATGAAGTTAGTTGGTGTGAGAGAGGAGGATACATAGAATAGAGTTTGATAGAGAAGGTTGATTCAGTGTGGCTACCCCTGAAGGGAAAAGCCGAAAGGTATAGGAAGAAGATAACAGGTTGGAGTTACAAGTGACAATTCATCAAAGAAAAGATTGACCAACAGCCTTTCTCCTATCTGAAGGCCATGTGCGTGTATGTGTGTATGCACATATACCTCTTTTAAGGAAACATGACTATAGATGTTTGCTCTCCTCCTAGCCATTAGAAAGGGCTCATATAACCAGCCTTTGGCCCAGAGAGGGACGCACTCTATAAATACACACCACTCAAGGGCCTGTGGGGGACTAACGCACGCAGACACACACACACACACACACACATCTGAAGCACTTGTTTTAAGATTCCCTGTTAAGCCTTCAAATGGATGCTTTTACTTAGTAAGAACATGCCACAAAACTGTGCTTAACAATTTAGTTAGGTCAAAAACACAAATATAGGCGCATTACATCTTTCTAATGTCCCCATTAATGCTTACCCTAATTGAATTATATAGTGGTCATGTGTACTGTTGATTAAGCTTATGAACCAGGTAGGTCATACATCACGGGATTTTGAAAAATTGTAGTGGTATTCTTTAGAGTTCAACATATTTTACTTACTCCTTGTCACATATATCACTTAGTTCCTGTTAGAATAATCAGCTTGGAAAGAGATAAAACAGTACAGCAGATGTCTCATTTGTCCTTCCACCTTGTGTATGGGTGTGTGTGTGTGTGTGTTTGTGTGTGTGTGTGTGTGTGTACTTATTTCACTGCAAGTGTACAAATCCTTTGGCATTTGTATTTTTAGCCTTTTAGCACCTTGTTTTAGAAACTTGTTCACAACTTTCATCTCATACCTCAGTAATGGTCAGAACAGACACTCAAATGCAGACCACACCTTTGTGAAAATAAAAAAACATTCCTGCACACATTAACACACACACTGATGGATGAAGAAACAGACACACACACACGCACACACACACACACACACACACTCACACACACACACACTCACACACACACACACACACACACAGACACACACACACACACATCTGTATACACAGAAGTCGCTCATTTCTTCATGCTATTGGTCTTCAGAGACATAAAGCCCTCTCTTCACTATCCCATCCCCATTTCTACGTCAGAATGTCAAGCTTGTTCATTTTTCTGTTTGCCCATTTAGTGCATCCCAGTAGAATATCTGTCTGTTAGCGTTTTTGTCTGCTACTCTGATTGTCTATCTCATCACAGCCCACATTTACTAATAGAAGGGCCATCTGTCTATCTATGTGCACTCTCACTGTCTGTCCAGTTATCAGGCCTGCTGATAATTTATCAAATGGACTCATGTGAAATCTCTCTGCCAATCTTTCTGCACCTTGATACCAGAGGAAGTCAAAAACTTCAATATGCTGGTGAACAATTCATCCTTTAAAACAAACAAACAAACAAACAAACAAACAAATGGTTCAGAGTTCAATGTTTAACTCTGAAGCCAGTATAATGGATGACATGTTTTTTATTTAGTTTACTTATTTACTAAATAAGTAAGAAATTGCACAAGTCTTGTTTGCAGATCCTCAACTAGCCAGAGACCAAAGCATAGATTCCGGGGAATCAAGGATTCAAAGTGTTTTTGTCATTTGAAGGGTCTGTAAATATTTTCCTTTGTACAGTGAAATTCTTACTTTGCTGTCCACAGTGAAGCCAGATAATTTGGTAGGGTGATAGGAGAAGAGAAATAGATAAGTGAGACAAAGGCAAAGCCATAAATAATAAGCTGGATGTGCAAATTGATAAACTGCAAACTTAAATGTAAACAGTTAGATTCAGTACTGGATGTGCATGTTGAAAAGTGCAGATTGAAATGTAAACAGTGCTACTTCACTATTAGATTTTAACTGATGATCCAGTATGATGCAGTTAAAAGTGGGATTGTAATTTGAAACTGAAGCATATGCAGTATATTTGTGTTGTTAATACTTTTTGATGTGGCAACCCTAGATGTTCTCGGACCACATCACATTGTGAGTTATCTCAACCTAATCCTTCACAATACTTTTATGTCAATGGGATTTTAGAAATTTTAAGTATTCCTGATGCAATCAAAACTTGCGTTAAATGAAATGGTAAATAGTTGTGACAGACCAAGCCATAAACCACCTAAGAAATCAATTAAACAATCAATCAAACAAACAAACACAACTTGAATAAATATGCTTCCATCCAAACACTTAACTGCCTCAGACAAGAGAAAAAGCACTTCCTACAAAAATAAGAATAGCTTATGTACGTATTATCTACATAGAATATAAGTGGAAACGGCATGTAGACAAAATGATGAATATCACTATGTTTTATGTTGTTTAAAAAGAAAACAACAACAACATAAACCATGATAAAAAGAAAAAAAAAGGAAAAAATGTATATTGAGAAAATGTCGCTTCAAAACGAAAACAAACTTTTGCCAGTGGTGTTAAGATAAGATAAGATAAGATAATACTTTATTGATCCCCATTGGGGAAATTCAGGTGTTGCAGCAGCAACAATAGAAAAGAAAAAAAAAAAAAAAAACAGTTAGGAAAGACATATACACACATATATAAATGCATACATGCCCACACACATATACATACATACTGTATATACATACACAGACCGATACCTACATATAATATATACACACATATATACACAATATACACAACATACACAATATACACATATACATATATACATACACGTACAGACATAGATAGCAAACACAAGCAAGAATATATAGAGTAAGTCCGAGTAACAACAACGAGAATGACTTTCATGCCTCATTTATTCTTTGCAAGTTGGCTTTTTTGTTATTAATTTGTCCATTTGTTTCTTTGTGTATTTGTGTGTGTGGGTGTTTGCTTTACTGACCAGAGTTGTATGACCATTGAATAACAGTGTGAGCATGAGCACACTACTTTCAGTAAGCTACTGATTAATAGAGTTACACTGTTGAGATCCAAGAAGTATCATGTTTCAATTACTACAATAAAACGAAACCTGACAAACCATGACGCTTTATCAAACACAGATTATAGCAACCTCCTAATGGGCTTTGCAATGTTTGAAGTAACAACTTTTGAATGTCATTGTCAGGCCTCTATCAGTCAATTTAAAGATCAGTTTTGGTATGTTTTTATTTTGTGAACATGTCACTACTTTGACAAAGTATGTAGAATTTCTTTCATGGTATTTGTATTTCAGCATGTTTTAACTTTCTTTTTATGCCTGCTTTAGCTTGATTACAGTTTTTTACCAGTCGCTTTTTGTCTGTCTCATATGATGTTGCATAAAACATTTATTGCAGCCACATCCTATGCTGTCAGGCCTGTCGAGTGGTTTGGGGATGAGCGGAATAGTGAAGGAAGAGGAAACTGTCACCCCTTTACTCTTAAAACAACAGTATGTCTATTTGCACATTACATTTCTTACATGTTTGTTTGTTTGGTTGGTATGTTGGTTGGTCAGTTGTTTGATATTTGTGCATCTGATGTTGCAAAATTATATTTCTATTTAAAATACAGTACATAAATGATAACACATGAAAACATTGATAATTGTGAGGCACATTACTTATGTACATCCCTGCATTTGAATCACAAGCATTTGAAGTTTTGAAACCTGTGCACATTTTAGCTTCCTGGACTGCAACCTGCTGCCCCTCCCATCTGAGGGGGATGAAACTGAAAAATCACGTATGAATAATCATAGCATAATCAGTTAACCAAGACACTATAAAATTATCTCACTATGTACAAATTACAAAATTAAATTTGTGTATTAATTTGGCTATATTTAGTTATTTACCGTGCAAAATACATACTGGAATTAATAGATGCTACTGTTGCATTCTATTATCAGTGACTTACTGGAATATACAAACATACAAATTGCCCATAAGCATGTACAAGTGTTTAGAATTAAGTTTTCTAAATGCTATATACATATTTGAGGGTCAGAAATATCCAAGCTTAACAGAATTATAGAGTGAACAGCAGAAACAATTATAGCCCAGAGCAGTTTACTGAGACAGTTGAGAAAAAAACAGGCAACATAAATTTGTTCCAAAGCCCATTTTCTCCTATTCAGGGTCACTTTGGTACTTGAGTTGATCCTTAGAGAGCGTGGAAAAAAATCTTGAACATGTTGGTTGTGCACTACAGGCTTACATATAAACAGACAAACAAATTTAAAGTAAATGGAAGTTCTAAATCTTCAACTCACCTGACCTAAATATAATGAACATGTCTACATAAAGTGGTGCATGGACTAAAATTAAAAACTTGTTGTGCACAAGTATAATTCACCACTGAAGCACTGGCAGGTAAAATGTGGGGGGAACAGAATTGGGTTACTGTGTACCTAATTAAAAATACATTTTTAGAAGGTTTCAAATGGCAAATGCACAGAACCAGAAGTTTGCACTGGCTGGTAGACCTCAGGATAACTGTCAGGAATGCAATGGAATTTTAACCTCTCTGAAATGCCATCAACAAAGGTTTTACAGTGCGAACAGGATGAAATCCTCCAGTTAAATAGAAAGCACTGTGCAGGCCCACTATCACAGCAAAACACTCAAACTTACAAGGAATTATCTCATAAATCCTTCCAGATTGACTGATGCAGAGGTGCGATCAGTCCTGAAACCATTGCTAGTATGATTAAAAAAAAGCTTAATTACTCAGAAATATTAACTTGCATGGGTGGTACAGTGGCGCAGTGCTTACACTTCGGCCTCACATCTAGAAGGACCCTTTTGGATTCTGACAAGGGGACCTTTCTGTGTGGAGTTTGCATGTTCTCCCTGTGTCTGTGTGGCTTTCCGCTGTCCTCTCAGGTTTCCTCCCACAGTCCAAAAACATACAGCAGGTTAATTGGGAAAAAATGGGAAAATTGCCCCGAATGAGTGAGTGAGTAAATGGTTGTCTGTCTATATATGTGGCCCTGCAATTGACTGGTGACCAGAGGCCCAGGGAGTGTAGCTTGGCTTTAATTTGCAGCTCTTTTAATGCCTTGTGTCTCTAATGTGCGAGTTTGATTATGCCTAAGAACACATGCATTTTTTTCCACAAGAGGTGATCCATAGTCCTGTCCTTCCCCATACAAGTAACGGGAAGGAGGGATTCAATGTGCCATACTATTTCACTTTTCTCTTCTCCTCTGCCCACTTTGTCTTCTATTGACACGCTGTGGAGAAAATATGCTAACATTGGACAGGCTTTACTCTTGTTCTCTCATTGTGTTTTCCTTTCACTTATCTGTCCATGTCTTTTATCTAGATCATCAACCCTGACCTTAACTACTGGGACACCTCTGGTCAGCCAAGCTCCTAGTTTTTTGATATATATCATGCAATTCATGGGTGAAAAGTAAAGTCTTATTTATTCTTTTAGGATAACATGATATTTTTGATTGAATGTCAACCCGTCTTGAAAATAGGTCCAAGTCATATGAACTTGGTTTCCTGTTTTCAAGCAGAGTAAAAGACCTGGCAAAGTGAAAAAAGAAAATCCATGCAATATCTTGCTAAATGTGTATCAAATTTTTAAAAATTCTAGATTTATGTTACATTTGTTAGCCGTTTGATGCTGATTTAATGTGATAAAGTTTATGGAATTCCTCCAGCATGTCTTTTGATGTCACAAGTATCTTTAGCCTGATATTGATAGAATGTGAAAAGGTGAAGCCAAGCTTCTCAGAATGTGAAACAAAGGAGTGAAACCTGTCGGATCACATGGACTGAGGCTCATGTGGAAATTACCGGGGGCTGTTTCTGGTGGTGGATCTTTCCAGGTTGTTTGGAGGGTGCCTGGTCTGTGTGTGCTATCTGTCTTGGTATTGATCCCTGTACAGAATTGCATGTTGGTGAACCGTTGAGCCTAATGGTCCCTCCTCTGTTCAGACACAGTTTTTCCGTTTTGACAAAGATTGCTTCTTGACTCCTCTGTCGAACCATCTGTCTTCCCTGGTCAGAATGCGGATATTGCTGTCTTCAAAGGAATGGTCCTTGTCCTCCAGGTGAAGGTGGACCGCCGGGTCCCTTCCTGAAGTGGTGGTTCTCCTGTGTTGGGCCCTCCGTTTGTGTAAAAGGTTATCATCACAATCCTCAGTGTAGGTGTTAAGCTTGGGGTCATTCAACCTATCAAATCACAGATGAGTTCAATGATCAGGTGAAGGAAGGAAGGATGACTTTTCCAAGTGCAGTCTGATCAAATAGAATTTTATTCTGTCAGCAAGGATACAGGAGTCCCGCAGCCGTGGGATCTCTGCCATCCACACGCAGTTGGATGATGGTGCAGAAGAACCCCGATCATGATTATACATATGATTATAAAAACCACACATAGTGGGTGGATCCTGTATGTTCGTTAATAAAGCAATAGGGCTAAGGCCTAAGTCAGCATTTAATTCAGCAGTCAAAGTAAGGCATACAGAGATCTGGGTCTGATCTTCTATCCCTGACAAGCAACAAAGTGTCACTTCACGAAGTCAGACGATCTATGCTTTCCTAACCCAGTGCTTTTAGAATATAAAGAATTAAATGTGCAGTTGTGTGTATTCTTCTCATTAATAGTTGACTGTTGTTATGGTCTTCTCCCCTGGGAGTAGCTTCCGCTCATAGCCCATTGCTATTTGACTCCTCATGTCTTTTTGGTTCCTCCAGGCGGGAGCTGCAACTTAAAGCTTGTCATGTTCACAGCGTTCACGTCCTCTATCTAAAGAACCCTCAGTACCTACTTGGTTGTCTTTGTTTATCACCATATTCATTTCTCCACAATCATGTTTCCTACTTGACGCCTGTTTCGGTCAGTATGACAGTAATCTGACATGCAATGCATGCTTTTTGTCTTTACTTCTCCATCCTTTTTTGTTTGAGGATACATATTTCTGCTTACGCACTCCTGCTCTTCATGACATTTTAATTCACTCAATAAGGTTTTAGTGTTTTAGCTTGATAAATAAGGGATTATTTGTTAAATGACTAAGAGTGTGTTCATAATGATTGAGCATGAATGTGTTGCTGTACACTCCCAAGCTCCTCCATGTATTAGTTTGCCACTATGGGGGATACCGTCAAGCCCATGGTGCATCCATGTTTTTGACGACTGTTATTGTATTGGAAAAAGGTGCTCTGTAAACAGAGGTCCAGTAGGGTGCAGATGTGATCCATGGTGACCTTTGTTGTATTTTCCAAGATTTCGTCCTTTATGAGGCGTTCCCTCACTGCTGTGACTGCAGCCTATCTGGGGATACATGTGAAAAGTGAGGTAACATCAAACGACACCATGGGATCATCCAGTCCCAACCTGATCTGTTTGACCTTGCTGGCAAAGTCCGGCAAATTCAGGATATGGTGTGTGGTGTTGCCAACCAAAGGTACCAAAATCTTTGCCACATGTTTGGCGATGTTGTCGTTGGCAGAGTTGATGTGGCTGACAATGGGTCTGAGAGGGGCTCTCTCTTTGTGAATCTTCGGGGTGTCTGTGAATGCAGGGCACTTCCCTGGAACAGTTGATAAAAGTGGTTTGACTATGGCTGCATCCTTTTCAAGAGAATGTAAACAGCTGACCACTTTCTTCTTGTATTTGTTTGTCAGGTCCCATTTCAGGGCTTCACAGGTTGTTGTGTCCCCAATGAGATTGTCCATCTTTGCTTGGTGATCTTTTTTATCCAGAACCACTGTGCATCTGCCTTTGGCAGCTGGGAGGATTGTGATTCTCTTGTTGTTCTGAAGTGAGGAGAGAGCTGTCTTCTCATCTGGAGTCAGATTGGACAGGGATGGTTTGGCACTGGAGAGTGCTGCTGAGACCTGTACAGTTTGACTATTGCGTTCTGGACTGTTGGGTTCACATCCAACATTAACAGTCAATAAAGCTCTGGCTGCCGAAGCAACGGATGCTGAGGAGACTGTCCTGCAAGCCTGCCCACAACACATTACATAGCCCCTGCCCAGCTGGTTACTCAGTGTCCATAATAAAAACGTTGTTGTGGGACCTTGCGCTGTCAGTAGGGTTTGCTCGATGTCTTTCCAGTCGGATCTGTAGATGTGTTGAATACCCGAGGGCGGTATCCAGCCCTTGCCTCACTCTCCCGAGGTCAATGGTTGGCATTGTGCCAGCATGTCCCGATGTAGGGCCACTACACTGTGCACAACAGGAGAGTTTCTCCAGGAAAGTACAGGATCAGACCATGGGAAAGGCCCTTCATTCCTTTGGGGCTGTAGACCCCCACCTAGTACTGCTGTAGAGAAGCGTGAGAGCATTGGGTTGGTCCCTTCTGGCAGGCGTTGCTGTGGTGAATGCAGAGGTCTATATCCTGGCCAGTAGAACCAGGTTTGAAGCCTTTGGAGGGTCTTGGTGACCCCAAAGTAACCTGCGCCCACCAAGCCATGAGCCAGTCAAAGCATGTGTGGTCGTATCTTGCGAGGTACCAGTAGTTGGAGGAGATCACAGTTGCCTGCTTGGGTCTTCCAGCGGCCAAGGAGGAGGCCATCATGGGTTACAAGGCTGGCCAACCGCAAGTACAGGGCCTTGGTCTCTGTGTCAAGAATAGAGATTGCTGGCCATGCCAGGGTTGTTGTTTTGGTCCTATTGGAGCTGTTACTAGTGGATGTTTCCAAAGTCATAGGTTATGGAAGAGACCTGGGAGTCACCTGTATTGCTACGATGAGGGGCCATTGCCAGCCAGGGCGTCATGCAGAGCTGCTACCACTGCATTCCCCTCATCCCACCCTCCACCCATGGCAGTGTCAACACTTCTCCTCCTTGCATGGCAACCAGGACAGTGCTTCATTCTAGGGAGTTTCAGCATCACCTGCTGGTCTCTTGCTGACGCCTGCGAACGCTGTACAACATTGCATGTCTGCAATGTATTATCCAAATCCTCCAAGCATTATTGCAATCCTGACTTCTTACACTAATGTGGCAAGCAAAGTTTAGAGCAGACAATTACAGTAGAGGACACGCTGTTACAAGGATAATGCTCAAGAACAAGCGCATGGGTTAACAATCATGCAACATTCAGCAAAACCTCAAGCAGTGTTAAAAACAGCAAACTGTCTCATTCATGGTGCTCCCACACTCTGCCCTTCTGTCGTGCAAAATCGAAGCTCAGGTTAATGCATTACGTGTCAACCTGTGCAGGACACAACACCTGGGCTAGCAAGTGTTAAACTACAGGAGGAGAACAAAGTTCTGACTGTAGACGCAAAGGATGTTGGGAAGATTCTCCTGCAAGTCTCCCCACGACACATCACAATATACTATGATGCCTTAGTTTTAATGAAGTAAAAATGATTGATGCAGTATGTATGTACAGTAAAACCTAGGTTTACTTCTTCTTTTCCTTTCGGCCTTTCCCTTCTGGGGTCGCCACAGCGAATCAACCTTCTCCATCTAACCCTATTCTCTGTATCCTCCTCTCTCTCACACCGACTAACTTCATATCCTCTCTCATTACGTCCACAAATCTTTTCCTTGGTCTTCCTCTAGCCCTTCTGCCTGGCAGTTCCAATTCCAGCATCCGTCTACCAATATATTCACTATCCCGCCTCTGTGCATGACCAAACCATCTCAGTCTGGCTTCTCTGACCTTCTCCCCAAAACATCTAACATGTGCTGTCCCTCTGATGGACTCATTCCTGATCCTATTCATCCTCGTCACTCCCAAAGAGAACCTCAACATCTTAATTTCTGAGACCTCTAGCTGCGCGTCCTCTCTTTTCATCATTGTTTCTGTCTCCCAACCACACAGTATTGCTGGTCTCACTGTTCCACCCGGGTTCTTCTCATTCACACACATATATTCTGTCTTGCTGCGGCTAACCCTCATTCCTCTCATTTCCAGAGCATACCTCAACCTCTCAATATTTCTCTCAAACTGTTCCCTGCTCTCACTATAGATCCCAATGTCATCTGCAAACATCATAGTCCATGGAGATTCCTGTCTAACCTTATCTGTCAGCCTATCCATCACCACTGCAAACAAGAAGGGGCTCAGAGCTGATCCCTGATAAAGTCCCACCTCCAGCTTGAAGTTCTCTGTTACACCTACACCACACCTCACCACTGTCTCAGCCTGCATACATGTCCTGCACCAGTCTAACATACTTCTCTGCCACTCCAGACTTCCTCATACAATACCAGAATTCCTTTCTTAGCACCCTGTCGTATGCTTTTTGTAGGTCTACAAAAGTTCAAGTGGTGCTCCGTATTGTTTACGTCATCCATCACTGAGTCTTTCAGTAAGTCAGGGACAACAGATGAAAAAATGGCCTGTTAGCTAATAGTGGCATATTTACAAGTGAAATGTTGATTATTATGCGCTGTCCATGTAACAATCAATCAGTCAATCAATTAATCAATCAATCAATAAATAAATGAATAAATATTTAAACCCTGCTGGCCTCCGGGAAGATGCTCTGCAGTAACCGATGCACGACCACCAGATTCTGCAACAGATTAGTCCCCTAGACCATCAGACTGTTAAATGCTTATTATCGGACAATACTCACTGCCTCTGGACAATAATGCAATGCTGCAGCATAAACCATCAATCTGCTGTAAATATTCACTGTCCTGTTGATGCACATGCTCACTATTCAGTTGCATTCTTTTACTCCATAATTGTACATTCTGATATCAATATACTTATTTATCCGTAAATGCATATTTCCCAGCTGTGACATTTGTCTTTTTCACTCTTTACATACAACCCACTGCTGCTATTAAACTACACTGCCATGTAACTGCACTGCTGCACTACCTGCATATTGCACTACCTTCAAAGTGCACATACTCACTGTTCAGGCGAACTTTTTTGCATAATTGTACAATCAGATAAACATATTTATTTACCTGAATATGCATATTTCACTGCTGTGACTTTTTTTTTTCTTTACATACAACCCGCTGCTGCAACTTCACTCCACTGCCAACAAGCCGGTGGTGTTCCATATTTTAACTATGTGCTACATGCTCTATCTACCCCACTTCCACATACCTACCTACACTTTACTATGATTTATTTCAGGAGACTGTAAAGATGTTGCCTATGCAAGAGAAAATCAGTCTGAATACACCTGCTGCACATGACTATAAGTATGACAAGAATGGCAATAAAGTCGATATTCTTGCCTTTCCTCTTCTCTCTGCTTAGGAACATACCTTCCTCCTCTCCTTTTTCGACGCAGAGTAACCCAAATTCGACTGGTACACTGTAGGTTATCAGGACCAATGTTGATTGATTTTAACCAGGGCCTTGACAGATCCAGTATGAGAGTCGTAGGTTCAATTTGCATATTTGGCACAAGTTTTACACCAGATGCCCTACCTGATGCAACCCTTTGTATTTACCTGGGCTTGGGACCGACTCAGATACTTTAAGCTAAAGACATGTTTTTGTCATTTAATAATTACGTTGAAGTTTATTTCAATTATTGGCTTCACGTTTTTTTACCGCACTGACTGTATGAGAAAATAATATTAGAAGCAAAGGGATAGAAAAGTAAGTACGACAGCCCGTATGAAACTTGCCACCTATGGCTGCAGAAGGAACAGAAATATACACAGTGTGTACTGTATCTGTTAAATGAAACATCAAAATATTTCTAATACCTTTCTAAAGTGTCAGTTTATTATTCACCGTTTTGACCTTGGGATAAACTGGAGAGCACTGTTAAATGTGAATATCTGGTCAAACATATCTTATTATTCTTCTGAAGTCTCTTTTCTGTTAATTGTTATAGACTGAACAAAATGGCCAAGCGTTTTGATCTTAGTGATTTGTCCAATAAACATGCAAAAATATGGTAGGATCAATTGACCTTCCCTTCAGTCATATACCACAGATGTAGTGTATGAGTGTTTCACTCACTGAAATTACTTGCTAATTCTTAACTGTTGACCAGTTACCATTATTGGTGCCTGCGTCCTGCTTCACAGCTACTCTACAAAAATGTTTTGTTTCACGTAAATGTTAGTTGTGAGTTGTATCTTCTTACTGTATCATAACCATCTGTTTCATTAAATGAATAGGTGGGGGGGGGGGGGGGGGAATGGAATCATCTTTTTTTTTCTGAGGGAAAGCAAAAATATTGGAATTTTGGGCCTTTAATTC
>CAAKHD010010879.1:0-14205 GCA_901007705.1 Fistularia tabacaria | reverse complement strand
ACTTTATTGATCCCCAAAGGGGAAATTCGGGTGTTGCAGCAGCAACAATAGAAAAAAAAAAAAAAAAAAAAAAAAAAACAGTTAGGAAAGACAGAAACACACATATATAAATGCATACATGCCCACACACATATACATACATACTGTATATACATACACAGACCGATACCTACATATATTTTGGGGCAATGACCCATAACCCAAGCCTCTTAAAAGGTTAGACGGTCAGGGGGTTTGGTAAACCTTGAAGGATCCTCATTGTCTCTGGAGGAGGAACGGCCTTGACTGACATGTCAGCTGGTTCTGGAGAGGCTGCCTCCTTTTGGGACTAGATGATCTTTCTGGGGGAACTCCGGTCCCTCCATTGTGGGACCGTTGACAGCCCGACACAGGGACAGTAACTGGTTCACTCATTGCTGCTGGTTGTTGGGACTCTCAGGGTACAAGCCTTCCCAGCTCACTGTCCCGCATCTGATCAGTATGACGTTTCCAGGGTACTCCTGAGCCCACATCCACTGTGTAAGACACTGGCCCTGACTGCGACACCACCACACCTGGCATCCACTTCTCCTCCCCCTGCCTATAATCACGGGCCAGAACAGAATTTCCCACAGCAAAGTTTTTGTCCTTGGCATATCAGCCCCTGCGATCCGGCTGATCTACCTTAGCCTGGTCCACCACTGCCGCAACAATTGGCTTGAGAGAGTTGAGGCGGGTGCGGAGCCAACGGCGGAGGAAGCGCATGGCCGGGGACTCATTCGGCATTGCATGTGGGGCATTTCTGTAGCTGAGCAAGAATGAATATAGCCTGTGTTGCATGGTGGACTCCCTGGACCCTTTCAACTAGTGCTTCAGCGTTTGCACAAAATGTTCCACCTGTCCATTTGTGGCGGGATGAAATAGTGCAGGGTGCATGTGCTTCACTCCATTTGCTTTGGGAAAAAACAAAAATTCACTTGAAGTGAAATGTGGGCCGTTATCACTGACCAACACTTCAGGCAATCCGTGATGGCTGAACAAACCCCTAAGAGCCTGAATGGTTAGCGGTCGTGGTGGAATCCATCAACTGTACTTCCGGCCACTTCGAGTGGGCATCATCTACCACGAGAAACATATACCCCTCGAAAGGGCCCGCAAAATCCACATGTATTCGCTGCCACTGAGTCCCTAGCCTTGGCCAACAGTACAGTTGAGAGAGACTGGCAGTCTTCTGGTTGCGCTGACATGAATCTCAAACGTTAGCCTGCTGTTCAATCTGAGCATCAATTTCCGGCCACCGAATAGAGCTCTGAGCGATGACTTTCATTTTCACTACCCCAGGGTGTCCTACATGCAGCTCTTTCAGCAACTGTGGCTTAAGTCTTGGGGGCAGAATCACCCAGTTACCCCAAAGAAGGCACACCTGCACCACAGTGACCTCATCTCTCAATGAGTAAAAGGATGTCAGGGCATTGTCGCGCCCTTGAGACACGGGGATCTTCCCTGAGAGTACCTTGTCCATCACTTGAGTGAGTACTGGGTCATACCCTGTCTCTTTGCGACAGTCTGTGCTGCACACAGGCAGCGTGTCCAGATGATGTACCATCACCCTGTCCACTGAACCCAGCTTCTCCTCCTCTTGACCACTAGGCATAACATGGGAAATGTTGCACCCTCACCGTATGGCGAGGCGTCACAGGCCAACCTGAGTGGAAGTTTGGGGTTGCAATGACTGAGCTCTCTATCTGAGAGGAGCTGTTCTTTTGCTGTGCTAAATGCTTTTACACACACCTGGGTCCATTTCCATTGTATGCCTTTGTGTAATTATGCATGCAGGAGACTGAGTGCAGTTGCGATGTTTGGGACAAACCTACCATAGTAGTTTATTAGACCCAGGAAAGAGCGTAGCTGGCCTACATTGGTTGGGGCTGCCTCTGTGATAGTACAGAGGTTTTCTGGGGATTTGTGGAGGCCTGTGGCATCAATTATATACCCCACGTATTCCAGAGAGTCTCTGAAAAACTTGCATTTTTCTCGCTGCACATGGAGGCCAAATGTTCCTAAGCGACTCAGTACTGCCTCCAAGTTTTTCAGGTGACCAGTGTCATTATGTCCCATGATCAGGATGTCATCTAGAAAACAGTGCACATTGTGAAGCCCCTAAAGTACCTGATCCATGACTCGCTGGAAGATGGAGGGTGCTGATGTAATGCCAAAAGGCAGTCGGTTATAGCAGAACAGTCCTTTTGTGTTGTGATGGTAAGGTATTTGCGTGAGCTCTCCTAAACTGGCACTTGCAGTTACGCGTTCGGTAGATTCAGTTTGCTGAAGCACTGCCCCCCAGCTAGCGAGGCAAACAGATCCTGTATCCTGGGGATAGGACAATGCTCTGCACAGAGTGTGGGGTTGATGGTCACTTTGAAATCCCCGCAAATGTGTACATCCCCCTTTTTCTCTTTGATGGGCAGGATGGGGTTGGCCTATTCGCTGAACTGCACTAGGGAAATCACTCCGAGCTGCTTAGGGAAATCACTCCGAGCTGCTGTAGGCACTTCAGCTCTTCCTCCACCTTGGGCCTGAGAGCGTAAGGGACCACCCACGCCTGACAGAACTTGGGCTGATGATCCAGCTTGAGTTCCAACGCTACCTCAAAGTCCTTTAAAGTTCCCAGCTCATCTTTGAACACCTTTGCGTGGCTCTCTAGAGCTATTCTCAAGGTGCCATCTTTCTGCATGTGATGGATGGTTTTTGCTAATGCTATTGCTCCAGTTCAGTCTCACACTTCTCAACAACTCACGGCCAAATAGGGGGGGGTGCGTTACCTTTGAGCACATATAGAGGGAGCTGTGCACTTTATTTGTTCATCTGCACCCTGACTTTTACTTGATGACATTTATGGAAGCAATATCTTTTGGCAATCACAATAGGTTTAGGGGAGAAATGAGCATGTAGGACTTCCACAACCTGATCATAAGTTTTCCCCCCTGGTTACTCTGGGGAAGCTGTGCAACAATCCATATGTTATCGGCCCTATCACACTCAGAAGTACTGGAAGCTTCTTGTCATCTTCTATGCCATTTGCTAGCACAACATGTTAAAATTTCTCCACATATGTTGACCACTGCTCCGTCGCTTCGTCAAAATCCCAGCATGACTGACGATATCCGCCATCTTCCTGGCAAACCACCAACCGGCTGGCACAGCTGCTAGAAATGCCAATATTAGCCGCCGCCATCTAGCGCGGATAGTTCATCACCCAAGCGTTCTTCAGCACAGCCCTTTAACTGTCAATGGTGCCCTGGTGGAGAGGGTCAGCAGCACCAAGTTCCTGGGTGTGCATGTGTCAGAGGAACTCTCCTTGACCATGAACACTGCATCGTTGGCTAAGAAAGCACACCGGCGTCTCTACTTCCTCCGCAAGCTGAGGAGAGCCAGAGCCCCACCCCCCATCATGACTACCTTCTACAGGGGCACCATCGAGAGCATTCTAACCGGCTGCATCACAGCGTGGTATGGCACCTGCACTGTGTACCACCCCTGCAACACTCAAGCCCAAAAGGGCAAAAGGGTATCTATCGATGCCCAGCTCTTCAACAACCAGAACCTGCACTGACACCACTCGGTGTTTGTTCTGGAGGGGGACAAGCTGAGGGTTGGCCCCTCAAACCCTGATTTGTCCCCACTGAATGCAGCCAGGGACTGGCAGATGTGAATTGCCTTCGATCGAAGGCTCGTTTTCCCTCTAGAGATAGTAACAACAACCCTGCAACCAGACATCATCTTCTGTTCTAAGTCCTGCCAGTTAACCTACATCTTAGAGCTGACAGTTCCCTGGGAGGGAACCATCAAAGAAGCGTAGGAGCGCAAGAAGTTGTGCGATTCCAACTTGGCAGCTGAGGCAGAGGACAGAGGCTGGAGGATAAGGGTGCGTCCAATGGAGGTGGGGTCCAGGGGCTTTATAGCTAGTTCAACTCCAAAGTGCCTCAGGGAGGTTGAATTCAGGGGGAAAGGCATACAGGCAAGGCATTAAAAAACTGGCCAACACCACCGAAAGAACAAGCCAGTGGCTGTAGCTGAAGAGGAGTGACAACACCTGGACTGCTAGGGCACACAGCTAGCCGCAGGACACACACCCAGGCTTGATCAACCTGTGGTGGGCCTGCCTCAGCGGAGGGTGTATTGTGGTAAGTGGCAGAAACACCCTGTGATGCGGTGGTACACAACTGATGATGTGTCCCACTTGTAACACTGTGTAGCAGCCATTCCTTGAAGAACTCCAAATTTAAAAATGTGTAAACACTAGGGAATGTAACATCAAGTAATTTCAATAAATTAATATATATGTATATTGTGGCGGACATTAAAAGGGTGTGGCCTCTCACCCAGTCCCTGGGTGAGAGGCCACACCCACAGGTTGGGTGAGGGCTTGGGGGGCGTGGTTATGGAGTGTACTGGAGTTCCCCAAAGGGAGATAAACTGTTTTGTTGGTGTGTCTGCATTAAAGTTTGAACTCTTCCACAACTCCGCCGTCATTTCCTCGTCAACACACCACAATATATAAATGGATATTTATTGTATGCTTGTGTTTGTGGGTATTTCCCTGTCATTGGGAGAAGGGGCAGAATTAACCCTCCCTGGACTGATTGCCAGTCAATCTCAGGGTCACATAAAGAGACATAAAACCATAAATATTCAGACATCAATCAAGGCTCTCCAATTAACCTTCTGAATTATTTTGCACTGTGTGAGGAAACCTGAGGACCCAAAGTAAACCGGAGCAGACACAGGAAGAGCATGCAAACTCCATACAAAAAGACCCCAACCATCCATCTTCTACCGCTCATCCTACTCAACCTGGAGCTTATCCTAGCGGCCATCGGGCAAGGGGCAGCGTATACTCTGAACTGGTAACCAGTTAAGCGTAGGACCACATATATCAACAGACAGCCATTCACTGTCTTTTCAGAGGCACATCTGGGCAATTTTCCCTAATTTTTCCAATTAACCCGCTACATGTTTTTGGACAGTGGGACGAAACTTGAGAACTCGGAGGAAAACCACGTAGCCACAGGGAGAACATGCAAACTCCTCACAGAAAGTTCCCCTGTTGGAATTAACCATTGTGCCACTATGCTGCCCCACCCCGTATAAAAAGAATATAAAACAACTTCAGTTTTTAATCAGTCTTTCAGAGGCACATTTTTCTTCCGGAGGTTTTTGGGTGTAATTTAAAATATTTTAATGTATGAAGATCTGACTGTTACAACTGCAGGTACAGGAATCATTCAATATGGCTCAGTGTAGGATAATCTCGATGTATGATTCAATTGCCTGATATATGAGGTCCTACACTCAAATCCTGAGCAATGCCAGACTGAGGTGGAATTCACTGTTGAGCAGGTATATAGCAGAAAAGCCAAACATGTAACGAGCAGTGGCGCCGTTAGTCCCAGGCATCTGAGTCTAGGGATGTTTTATGAAGAGCCCCAAGAGTGCCATTGCTTGACTACAAGCTTATGTTGATAAAGGTGAGGAACCTTTACCTTTACCTAGCCAGCAAGGAAGTAGATCTCAACTATTTTTCTCTCAAAGCAAAACCTTCACATGAAAACACACATCTCCTGGGCAAATCTTTGTATTGATAACAGGGTGTCAATAAGTAACAAGAGGAAAACAAATTGTTGAAAAAATTCAGATACATGTTATCTGATGGGGCTGATATATTTCACTTGTTACACTGCGGGAGGTAACAAATGAGCATTATAATTCTTAGTGGCTGAAGTTGATGTTTAAGAGGATTGCTGTGTTGTATGACTCACAGGATAATTAGAAACCTTGTTAAATTAGTTCTGATGAAATGTGATATTTATTGCTATCGTTCAATGTTTATGTGTTAGTTAGTGGGCCAGGACAAAATGCAGATGGAATAAATGAAAGAAAGAAAAACAAACAAGAGATCCACTTCAATAGGGGGGCATTCTGATTCTATGAGCTGAACTTGACTGAGGTGAGGGAAATAGGAGGAGGAGATGAGGAGTGGGTTTGACAGGAGATGTGAGGAACACAGCAATATCAGATAAAGACAGACAAAAGACGGCTTTGACAGTTAAGAGGGTTTAAAAGTGGATGCTTTGAGTCAAAGAAATCAAGCAATGTACAATCTAACATGACTACATCATCCACACCAAGACCAATATATATCTTTTTTCATTCTGTCAACAAACCAAAAAAGAATAATTGAAAAGATCGTTCCTCAGAATTCACAGTAACTTTCCATGTGGACAATGAACATAACCCCCAATTGCTCACAAGGTGTCTGATCTTGGCAGACCATGTTTCCCATATTTCAACCTGATATTTTTTTATTGTGTGAGAAACGTTGAAAATAATTTTAAGAATTTGTTCAGTGAGTAAAGACATAAAAGGCAGCTTACAAACCCTGAGAAAAAAATGGCACAGTGCCACAGTGCCTTACACTGATGGTCATGTTCACTAAGCATTGTCCAAATTGGGCATCAATGTCTTAGCACTGCCTCGTTTGCACCATTGTATTGAGACACTGCTGATTCTGACTATGATTCAGATCTCTCTGTCCACCTGTGGTGAAAGACTGTATTTTTCATACTGCTGCTCTTGTTTGGCCTCTACTTTCCTTGGCAGACTGCTTACTGGAGTGGATCAATACAAGTCAAGAATAATATAAAGCACTCTGAATGAGAGCGCTTTATTAAGACAGAAAATTCAGATTAGTAAGATTATTGTTTCACAATCACATTTTTAGCAGCAACTTTATTTTTGTTCGTTATATATTATCCGCCTTCTTGTGTAGCTACCAATGCCTTTGATTGTTGCTTCTCAAGCAAGGGCAACAGCCACCCTAAACCCTACTGAAGAGACTTTAAACCTGCACAATGATTCTCATTATAAAAGGAAATGATAATTGAAAGAGACATCCACAAGAAAATGACTTGTTTGAAATCCAATAGATACTATTCATTACTTGTAAATTTATCATACAGTATAATACTTTGACATAAAAATATGTTGCCTCATTCTCAGCTGAACTAACAATACCTGAAACTTCAATATTTCAAGAGGTGCAATAATTTTGTTTAGGTTCTGTTTGCACTCAAAAAGACTAGTTAAAACACAAAATTAAATTTGCCATTTTGCAACAGTGCTTCTTGAAACACAAAATGACTCTGGAGTGTATACATTTCTCTGTGGCCCTATGGAGAATTAATAATAATAATAATAATAATAATAATAATAATAATAATAATAATAATAATAATAATAATAATAATAATAATAATAATAATAATAATGATAATAATAATAATAATAATAATAATAATAATAATAATAATAATTACTTAACAATAATAATAATAATTATTATTATTATTATTATTATTATTATTATTATTATTATTATTATTATTATTATTATTATTATTATTATTATTATTATTATTATCATCATTATCATTATTATCATTATTATTATCATTAGTATTTTATACATTGACAATGTACTCCATTTATTTTTGTTTTTGTTTGATGACGTTATTTACAAATTAGTTTTGTGCATTAATTGTCTTTTTTCCAGAGTTAAGTAACGACCATAAACACAGATATCCCTGTGTGCAATATTGAGCTCTCTGCTGATACTTTTCAAATACTTTTAGGCATAGCTGAATTTTCTGCATCCAATGAAGAGAGTTTTGACTATAAAAAATAATAGCAGGAGACAAATATATTTCTTAGGCGTATACTTCTGTTTTATAGGGGCGTATACTTCTGTTTTATAGGGGCGTATACTTCTGTATTATAGGGGGGAACAAAGAGAGGTGGAGGAAACCTGAATGTTTCCACCTAAATTATTAATGATAAAAATTTAACTCTCAATGACAAGAATAGCTGTCTTTAGACCGCACTAAAACAACACAGACACAAACAGATGTAGGCTTGAATATAATAGCAAGGTTTAGGTATATTTCGTCCCCTTAACAATCAGAACTAAATGAAAATGAAGACTTGTTTCATTGTGTAAATGACACAGAGGGAAGAAGTGATCGAAGGGATGAAGAGATGGTTGGTGTTTTTGTAAGAAATTTTACTCAAAACTCACAAGATTATTATCTGGAGGCAATGTAAATGCACACGTATAAAAATGAATTTTATTCATGTGGGTGGCTCTGAGTTTGTGGGCACAAACTTATGTTTCACACAATAAGAATGAACTGATCCAAAAATACATAGGTTTGTACAGCAATATGTTCAGTGTTAATACAGAAGTCATATTTCATATTATTTTGTAGAGATGGAATATTATCAAATCATGAAGGACCAATCATCACGGCTAATAGGCAACTTTAATTAAGGTGACGCTATAATTTTAAAAAAGTCACAGTTGTTTGAGCTTTCACCAGTTTGGCATATTGACCAGGTTTTTAAAGTTGACTACACAAAAAATTTTAATAATGTGAAAATAAACTTTACTAATGCATAAAGCACTTGAGATAAGAGTCTTCCTGTTTTCTGCCCCGACAACCCCTGTATACATGCCTGAATGATAGAATGATTTATATGACATGAACACAGGAAAAATCCACTTTGATTATAGCAACATCTAAATGGATTCTGCTCTGTTTGAAATATCTTTTACATCTGATTGGTAGGCTTGCGCTCCAACTATAGGGGGATCACACTCCTCAGCCTCCCTGGCAAGGTCAATGCAGCGGTGCTGGAGGGAAGGGTCCGCTTAGTCGTTGAATCTCGGATTCAGGAGGAGCAGTGTGGTTTTCGTCCTGGTTGTGGAACAGTGGACCTGCTATATACCATCAGCAGGGTTCTTGAGGGGGCATGGGAGTTTGCCCAACCAGTCTACAGGTGTTTTGTGGACTTGGAGAAGGCATTCGACCGTGTCCCATGGGCAGTCCTGCGGGGGCTGCTCCGGGAATATGGGGTACCAACGACCGTTATACGGGCCGTTCGGCCCCTTTATGCCTGGAGTTGGAGCTTGGTCCGCATTGCCAGTTGTAAGTCGGACTCGTTTCTGGTGAGACTCCAGTGCAGACTCCGCCAGGGCTGCCCTTTGTCGACGATTCTATTCATAATTTTTATACACAAAATTTCTAGGCTCAGCCAGGGTGTCGAGGGGATCTGGTTTGGTGGCCACAGGATCAAGTCTCTGCCTTTTGCAGATGATGTGGTCCTGTTGGCTCTGTCAGGCCATGATCTCCAGCTCTCATTGGAGCGGTTTGCAGCAGAGTGTGAAGCTGCCGGGATGAGGATCAGCACCTCCAAATCCGAGACCATTGTGCTCAACCAGAAATGGGTGGAGTGCCCACTCCGGGTCGGGGAAGAGGTCCTGCCCCAAGTGGAGGAGTTTAAGTATCTCGGGGTCTTGTTCATGAGTGAGGGAAGGATGGAGCGGAAGATCGACAGGCAGATTGGTTTAGCATCTGCAGTGATAAGGACTCTGTACAGGTCTGTCCTGGTGAAGAGAGAGCTGAGCTGGAAGGCGAAGCTCTCAATTTACAAGTCGATCTACGTTCGGACCCTTGTGGTGGACATAGAGGGGTGTGGCCTCTCACCCAACGGGACTAGGGGCTCGGGGCGTGGCTTAGGCCTGTGCCTATATATGTGCACCCCGGAAGTGTTCCAGGGTTGGTTAGTAGTATGGTGGTGCTCATTAATAAACGCAATCTTCTCATTCAAGACTCCAAGGCTTCGTCATCGTTTATTCCTTGCCAAGCACCACAACCTCACCTATGGTCACAAGCTGTGGTCGTGACCGAAAGAATGAGATCAAGGATAGGGCATCTGGTTAGGATGCCTCCTGAGGGAGGTACTCTGGGCATGTCCATCTGGGAGGAGGCCACAGGGAAGACCTAGGACACACTGGAGAGACTATTTCTCTAGGCTGGACTGGGAGCGCCTTTGGGTCCAAAGGGAAGTCTGGCCTCCCTGCTCCACCTGCTGCCCCGTGACCGACCACAGATAAGCGGAAGAAGATGGATGGATGGATGGGTGGAAGGCAAGCTTTTCTCATCTAATATGAAGATAAGGTTTGGTATGCATTTATTGTGTGTACATGTCACTAATTTAACAAAGTATGTCAAATCTCTTTCATGCTATTTGCATTTCAACATGTGTAGCTTTCTATTTTCTCCTAGGTTTGCCTTGAATACTATTTTTTTTCTAGTTGCTTTGTGTCTGTCATATATGATGGTGAGTAAAACATTTATTACAGCCACACTCTACTCTTTAAAACAACAGGATGACTACATGCTCATCACACATAATACAATAATTGACAATGTAACTGAAACAGGGGCGATGCACTTTAACAGTTATTTTGCAGTAGAAAAGTAGAAGTAGAAAAGTAGAAAAAAGTATATTCACCAAACTAACAGATTGTACAAATTCAGAAAACAAATGGATTTGCCATTTTGTTTGTGTAAAAAGCAATTTTGAGAGTAATGGGTCATCTTTAAATCGAATTTAGATTATTTTTACTGACCAGTTATGAATATATAATTTGTTGTTCACTCATTGTTAAAAGAATACAAAATATAGAAATGGTGACACTCTTATGGTATTTAGTACAAACTGTCATGTTTCTATCCTTCCTTTTTATGGTTATGGGTATAATGGACTTAGCAATGTAATTTTTATTATTTCAAAACTTCACCCATAGACACCTTGCAGCCTCCACTTGCAGGGTACATTATATAAACTAGAACCAAGTAAAATAAATTCATGTGAAGCCAATGAGATTTCCGCACAGTATGAAAGTGAAAAGTAATTGACTGTCATGTATAATAACCTGTTGTGTGTAATTCATGACATTTAATAGATATTTTGAGATAATGAATTCTGAAAGGTATCTCAAGACTTATAAGATGAGCAATGTATTTTGCATGACCTCTGTGCAAATGGTATTCTTTCTTTTAATAAGTATGTATTTGCGTTAAAATTAAATGGAGGGAAATACTTTTAAATAGTTCCTGGTTACAAATACTATATTCCACAAATTAAGTTCACCAAAATTTGACTGATAGAAGTAATCATTAAATTTAAAATGGACTGCATTCAATTGGTGCATTCAGTGAATATGTGATTTACAAGATATCGGTCTGTTTACGATCACAATTCAATAAAGCTATAAAAAAAAGGCATGTGTTGCTAAGTCTATGTATAAAATGGATATAATCTTTGTTCTTCTTCTTCTTTTCCTTTCGGCTTTTCTCTTCAGGGGGCGCCACAGCGAATCAACCTTCTCCACCTAACCCTATTCTCTGTATCCTCATCTCTCATGCCAAATACCTTCATATCCTCTCTCACTACGTCCATAAATCTTCTCTTCGGTCTTCCACTAGACCTCCTGCCTGGCATCTCCAATTCCAGCATCCATCTACCGATATAGTTATTGTCCCTCCTCTGTACATGACAGAACCATCTCAGTCTGGCTTCTCTGACCTACTCTCTAAAACATCTAACATGTGCTGTCTCTCTGATGGACTCAATCCTGATCCTAATCATTCTCGTCACTCCCAAAGAGAACCTCAACATCTTCATCTCTGCCATCTCCAACTCTGCCACCTGTCTTTTGTTCAATGCCATTGTCTCCAAACCATACAGAATCGTGGGTCTCCCCAATGTCTTGTACATCTTTCCTTTAATTCTGTCTGATACTCTTCTATCACATAATAACCCTGACATTTTTCTTGAACCGTTCCAGCCTGTTTGAACCTGTTTCGTCACCTCTCTTCCACACTGTCAATTGCCCTGGACCGTTTACCCTACGTATTTGAAATCCCCCACCTTCTTCATTGACACTCCCTGTAGCCTCACCATTCCACTCAGGTCCCTCTCCATACAGCATCGCTGGTCTCCCCACTGTTTTGTAAACCTTTCCTTTCCTTCTGGATGATGTTCTTCTATCACAAAGAACCCCTGAAACTTCTCTCCACCCATTTCAACCTGCTTGAACCCGTTTTTTTACCTGTCTTCCACACTTTCCATTGATCTGTACTGTTGACCCTAAGTACCTGAAATCCCCCACCTTCTTTATCGACACCCCCTGTAGCCTCACCATTCCACTCAGGTCCCTCTCATTCATACACATTCATTCTATCTTACTGTAGCTAACCTTCATTCCTCTCTTTTCCAGATCATACCTCCACCTCTCAAGATTTTCCTCAACCTGTTCCCTGCTCTCACTACAGATCACAATGTCATCTCCAAACAAAATGGTCCATGGAGATTTCTGTCTAACCTCATCTATCAGCCTGCCTGTCCATCACCACTGCAAACAGGAAGGGGCTCAGAGCGGATCCCTGATGAAGTCCCACCTCCATCTTGAACTTCTCTGTCACACCTAAAGCACTCACCACTGTCTCACAGCCAGCATACATGTCCTGCACCAGTCTAACATACTTCTCTGCGACTCCAGACTTCCTCATACAATACCAGAGTTCTTCTCTCGGCACCCTGCCATATGCTTTTTCTAGGTCTACACAACTGCAATGCAGCTCCCTCTGACCTTGGTAATTCTCTGTTAGCAGTCTTAAGGTAAATACTGCATCTGTGCTAGTCTTTCTAGGCATGAAGCCATACTGCTGCTCACAAATACTGACTTCTGCTCTCAGTCTAGTTTCCACTACTCTTTCGCATTTTTTCATTGTATGGCTCATCAACTCTACCTCTTTATAGTTACCTTTGCAGTTATTCTGTACATCCCCTTATTCTTAAAAATGGGCACCATCACACTTCTCCATTCCTCAGGCATCTTCTTACTCTCTAAGATCCTATTGAATAATCTAGCCAGAAACTCTACCGCTGCCTCTCCTAGAGACTTCCATACCTCCACAGGTATATCATCGGGACCAACTGCATTTCCATTCTTCATCCTATTTAATGCCCTCCTCACTTCAGTTTTACTAATATCTGCTAGTTTATGGTCTACAATAGTCAGCTCTTCTACCCTTCCCTCTCTTTCATTTTCCTCATTCATCAGCTCTTCAAAGTACTCTTTCCCTCTTCCCATCAATCTTCTAGCATCTGTCAATAAATTTCCCTCTCTAGCCTTAATCACCCAGACCTGCTGTACATCCTTTCCGTCTCTATCTCTCTGTTTTGCCAACCTGTATAAATCATTCTCTACCTCCTTACTGTCCAACCGAGCATACAAGTCATTAAATGCCCTTTGTTTTGCCTTTGCTACCTCTATCTTTACCTTACGCTGCATCTCTCTGTACTCATGTCTGTTCTCTTCAGTCCCCTCAGTGTCCCACCGGGTCTCCTTATCTACTTTCCTTCCAGACAACACACCAAGTACTATCCTACCTGTATCCCTGATCACATTAGCTGTAGCTGTCCAGTCATCTGGAAGCTCTCCTTAACCACCAAGAGCCTTATTCATCTCCTCCCTGAAAACCATACAACACTCGTCCCCTTTCAGCTTCCACTACTTTGTCCTCTGCTCTGCTTTTGTCCTGTTGATCTTCCTTGTCACCAGATTTCGAATTACTTCATCTATACAAGATGTAGTCTACCTGTGTGCTCATCTGCTCTTATAAGTTACCCTATGTTCCTGTCTTTTCTGGAACAAAGTATTCACTACAGCCATTTCCATCCTTTTTGGAAAGTCTACCACCATCTGTCTCTCTATGTTCCAATCCTGGATACCGAACCTGCCCATCACTTCTTCATCACTTCTATTACCTGCACCAACATGTCCATTGAGGTCTGCCCCAATTACCACTCTCATTTATTGTATTCTGCATCAGTTCATCTAATTCATTCCAGAACTTCTCCTTCTCCTCTTCCTTACATCCTGCCTGTGGGGTATAGCCATTAACAACATTAAGCATCACACCTTCATTTCTAGTTTCAGGCTGAGAAGTCTATCTGACATTCTTTCCACTTCCAAAACATTCCTAACAAACTCCTCTTTCATGAACCAATGAAATTCTTAGGTTCCATATGCATATTTGGTTTTGGCAAAAGTTTTACACCGGATGCCCTTCCTGTCTCAACCCTCCGCATTTTTATCCGGGCTTGGGACCAGCAAGGGGGGGACACTGGCCTATGCCCCCCTGAGGCTGCATTTATAAGGTGAATATAATCAACAAACCAAAAAATCTGTTTAAAATATAACCTATGCATGAAGAATGTCAATCATTTAATTAAAATGCATGCTTTTTTCTTATA